>OOFE01046269.1:6377-17800 GCA_900323365.1 Monocentris japonica
CAGTCTACACACACACACACACACACACACACACACACACACACACACACACTTTCAAAATCGTGCTAGAGTAGTAGTAGTAAGGTAAAGCAACACTTGGGATTTACAGAATGATTAGTACTACATACTTTAACACAAGTGAACCAATGTGCTGGGCCTCTGAGGTGAGTGCTGTCACCTGCTGGTAGGAGAAGGAAGGGCGCACCCACAGATAGGAGTAACCAGGGGTCACCAGCTCCTTCAGGGAGGATATGTGGCCCTGCACGAGGGAGAAACAGCATCTGTTAATACGTTACTGGGACTTTAGGGGGCATTCACACACTCCAGTATGAAGCTTTCCTTATTTACACAGGGTGAGATTGCCATAGTGGAATGGCATCTAAATCCCGCCCACTGCTTTAGAGAAAACACCCTGATGTTGTCCTTGATTACCCATAGATATTGAAATTTAGATTCGATTTCAGGGCAGTAGAGTCCCCTTAGTTATTTACGGTATGAACACGTATGTTCAAATGCTGTTAAAGTTACCTTGCGAAGCTGTAGGACCCGAGTGATATAATCTTCATGGAGCACTTCTTTATCCTGGATCTCTGCTGCGTAGGCCTGCTGGATTTGTCCCTGCAGATCCTTCACCAGAGAACCACAACGCTCCTTGTCTTCTATTCGCTGCTGCAGATGGATTCTATTGCAATGACAGAGAAATTACCAATATATAGTGTTGGCTTTATCACTAATAATTCGCTGAGAAAAAAAACCCACATAGGGTTTATATGATTCACTGAACTGAAATTGTCAAAAAAAAAAAAAAAAAATATATCCAAGAAGACATGCTCAGGTAATATATACCACAGATCTCATACAGTAGCTTTAATATAGAAATAATGCCCAAGAGACCATGTTGTGAGTATGGGCACAACAGTGATACAATCCGTACATGGTGCGGCTGAGTCAGCAGCATCAAAGTATCCATAATTACAGTACAAATGTCCTCAAGGGTATTATGGCTTCTGTACAAAAGGTAAACAGTGCAAATGCATTGTCTGAACAACTACATATGGACAAACAAACAAACAGGACAAAACAAACAAACAAAAGTCAGCAACTCACTCCCTGGTTACCACAAGAGTTAGCATAGCAACCATAAAGCTTGACTACCCTTTCTTTATGGGCATGATCAGCACAGTTGGAGCGCATCTTTGACCAATCAGTTCGCTTGGCTGAAACTACCTATTATATAAATCTGAAAATTGATTTTGATTTTTTGTTATCAGAAGAGGTTATTTTAGAATGGTTCTTCTTATCGTGTCAAATGCGTCACAGAAGAAACAAGAACGCATTGAGAAAGGGCCTAACGTACTCTTGGCCCTATATGGCACATAGATGCCCATCCCTGCGACAGATGGACAGATCGAGACAGAGAGAGCACAGTAGAGACAGATATATAGAGACAGAGAGACAGCAACAGAGGCAGACAAACAGGGAGAGACAGTCTGACTCACCGATTGAACTCTGGCAGTTTTTCCAGGTCTAACAGAGCAGAGTGGGTTGTGATCTTTGAGGGATTAAACTCAGAGATCAGCTCATCTATCCTCCGTCCCATCTGATTGGCTATAAAGGTGACATAAAAAAAAATGTACATATGATCAGAAACACAGAGAGAAGAGAAACACTATAAGAAATTAGAACTTTTTACATTCCAGGTTGGTTTTTTATTAATAATGACTGTATTCTGTTTTTTTCAGATGCAATCTTAGATGCAAACTGCATTTACTGTATTTGCTTTGTCTCTTCATCCCCTCCTCCATAATTCCCTCCATCACTCACTGGTGAAACCAGATCCACAGTTGGTGGTGATATCCAGCAGAGCCTCTGGCAGTACCCCATCTCTCTGGAAGCTCTGGATGAATATGTCCCCTTGCCTCTTGGACAGTTTGCTGCCATCTTTGTTCATCAGAAGGGGGAGGTGTCCGAAGGTGGGTGGCTGCCATCCAAGAGCACGGTACATAAGGAGGTGTTTGGAGGTGGAGATGAGCCACTCTGAGCCCCGCAGAACATGGCTGATCCTCATGTAATGGTCATCCACTATGTTCGCAAGATGATAGGTGGGAAACCCATCTGCTTTCATCACCACAGGGTCCCCCTCCACCTAGAAAAGAGGACAGAAGGTATGAGACAGATGAAGGGAAAATGTGAGGGGGAAGAGGTGAAGCAGGATGGGGGGGGGAGAGATGAGCCAGGGAAGAGACGACAAACAGAGAAAGAGAAAGATGGAACGGTAAAGCTGAGCGCACGCTACAATTTAGGCACAATTTAGTGTGACGCTGTCTTTGAGCCATCTCAGACATCTGGAGGTTTTCAAACATGTCTGATTTTGTCTGAACCTCTTGTAGCGTGAGATGTGTAAAGACAATGAGAGCTCACGAGGAAACCAGGCGGAGTATCTATATATTTTGAAATGATTGGTTATGAAATGGTATTCCCTCGATGATACCACATACACAGTATGAACATCAAACAATGCACAGTCTGGCCAGTCTGCATTTCATTATCTGTCCAACTGTCTTTGCAGAACTGACAACCCATGCTGCCCACATCTCCCACCTCTCCCCCAAGTTTGGCATCTAGTCTTTACTTTTTCAGCACAAATGAGTGCACGCGTAATAAGTGCTTTGAGCTGCTCTTCCTTCTCAAGCGCCATTTTAGCTCAATCAGGTGAAAAACAAAGTCACATTTGTTTTGGCGAGACAGCAGGGTATCGAGATCCCCCATGACAAAATCCAAGTGAAGAAACTTAACCGTGACCCATCTGGGCCACAAACTACAGGACAAGTCATTTAATGTGAGTGTTAGAGAGATCTTAGGTGTTTGACAGTTGTGTAGCGTGCGCCCAGCTTAAGGCTGAACAGCATGAAAGAGAGGAATCAGCAACTGGAGATGCTACACAGTAATTGAAATCAACAGAAGCATTAATCAATCCTGCTTGACCTGGGCCACCTCATGACGGTTCCATCCAAAGATCAGGTCCTGGAAAGGCTCCACTCCTGCTTCTAGACGGAACCTGATCACATGTGGAAGTCCCTGGGCCAGCTTCTCCTGTACCTGCTCAGCCCTCAGGTGCCTACACCTATTATCATACCTGTTGAGAGAGGGAAACACACTTGATGCTCCAACTATGAAACACATTCATGACTGTGTAAGTGCTCATCTAGTCTGAGTATAGGTTACGTGTGGGCATATATAAGGGTGTGTTCATGCATGTAGCCTAGCCACCTTGGAGTCTGTCCAGACCGCAGGGCCTCTTTTTTGAGCAGTTCCAGTCTCTGTGTGCTGCAGAAGCAGTAGTAGGCATGACCACTCTCCACAAGCTGCAGGGCTGTCTGACTGTACAGGTCTAGTCTCTGGGACTGCAGGTATGGGCCCACTGGCCCTCCTCGACGAGGACTTTCATCTGGAGGTATATCTGGGTGGGATGGGTGACACGTTACAGGGATTGAGGAAGGGGTGGAAGGAACGATGTATGAATGACTATAGGTAACCTATAAATGACACTGTGCACAGACAGAGGCCTCTCTCTGATAGCCCTCTAGACCACTAGACCAGTGTCTCCTACCGGCCCACTCCAGCATGTCCTCTATGGACTCTGCTGCTCCTGGGACCAGCCTGCTCTGATCAGTGTCCTCTAGTCGCAGAATGAACGTGCCACCATATTTCTTGGCAAAGATGTAATTGTAGAGAGCAGTGCGGAGGCCTCCAAGGTGCAAGAAGCCTGCAGCACAGAGCAATATATTGTTAGGACATTGTTAGGTGCACCTGTGTACTGAAGGAGGCCAAGAGGCTGAAATGTCATGCAAGAAATCCACCAAAGAGCAAGAAATTCAGTGAGCGGACTCCATTTGTCTTTAGGACATTAGATTGTCTCCATCCTGAATAGCCAAACTAGACTGCAAAGACTTGTAATGCTCATGCTTCTGACGAGGAAATATCTCTCTCTGAGTCAAACAAACTTGTCTGGCGATGCTCTTGGCTGAACCCATAGAAGGATGCTACACAAACATCCCACTAAAATGACCAGTCCCTATATGAACATCTTAATGCTATGTTTGTTGGAGAAGAGCTTACCTTGGAAATGGATGTCAACTGCCAATAAAGTACAAGAAGAAGAAAAAGAAGCAGAAGCAGAAAAAGAAGAGGAAAGAGGAGGAAGAGCTTACCTGTTGGACTCGGTGCAAACCTCACCCTCACTTCACGATGATCCAGAGAGCAGCATCTTTTCGCAGGGGCGTTAACCAACCCACCTTCCTGAGCTGAAGCCCTGCTCCTCACCGGTGTGCGACCATGGAGGCCTCTCTGGGTCACGTTACCATTTAGGCAACAACGTTGACATGCTTTCACAAGCTGGCGCTTACTACTGAGCCATAACTGTAGTACTGACGGCGACATGATCATAAACGGGTAAATGTGCTTCTGAGAAAAATAAAACACGTTTTATTGGTTACATTGGTGAAAGAAACGGCATCAACATCACCTGTCCCCCCCACTGCGGTGTGAGCTTCTACATGCTCGATCAGGTATCTGACTGTATTTACACTGCAAGACAATAATCCGAAACACTGTTATTCCTGAAGTTGACCCTCAATATCACGGTGGCGCCATACATAAGCATTTACCATGTCTGTTTTGGTCTTCTTCCGCTTCTTCTTCTTCGAATACAATTTCCGGCAGACTAAACGGCGAAAAGCGTGTTGCTGCCCTCCAGCGTCCATGGAAACATTTACTTGCTTACATCTTCTGTAAGCAAGTAATCTCACATGCTCAATATGTGTAGACAAGAAGTATTACACATGACACACCACATATGGCTTCATCAACTGATAATATACTACATGTTATCCATATTATACCTACCTATAGACATAACTCACCTCTGTCTTCTAGTTTCAACCAGCATCACCGCTTAGATCCCATGAGCTGAGTTGCGGTCCTCAAACACCTCATCCTCCCATGATAACCATGAAGAAGGGATCAGAGGGTAACCCCGGCTGTGTGTCCCGCTCCAACAGCATTGTTGACTGGCCAAAGGGCAGCAGAGGCTGAGGTTCAAAGGTGCGGTGCTGTTCTACAACCCAAATATAGGACAGTTTCTGGTAATTGGACAAGGGAAGGACAATGAACATGGACATGTCAGTCTCCTGTTGGTGATGTACCCAAGGTAGTTGTTATTGTGATGAACTGAAATGCTGCGGTGGTGTTCTAACGCTGATTTGTTAATCTTAAATAGGATGAATGTTGTTTTTTATCACGACTGCATGTTATTATATTGTGGTTAAGCTAAAGCTGGGTGTTCATTGTGGATGGTCTGTATATTATTTCAGTAGCATGTAGTGAGTTTTGAACATACTGGTTCAAATCCATTTCCCATTTCGTATTTTAGTGCTGTTGAACATCTTTCAAGTGCATAGCTATTAAAAAGAACATCATGGTCCCACTCTATTCAGCCACTCTTTTGTATTGAGTTGATTGCCTTCCATGACAGTAAATCCTTTGTGTTTTCCAAATACTCAACAGGAATCACACTCACAGAGAGACGATATGGAGAAGCCTCAGAACACTAAAAACCAGTCCAGCTTGATCTGTGTGTGCATGTGTGTCGGCATGAGTTTGCGTGCGTGTGTGTGTGTATTACCAGACATATCGCCCTGCCCTCTACTGCCCCACCTCTTTAAGGATACCTGGTTCTTGTGCTCAAAATCTGGCATGAAGTTACAGTCCATATTTTGATTATATGCTATAAGCTGTGTGGAAGACTACAACCTGACTACAACCTGCAACCTGTATTTGACACCTTAAACTCTTAAAATCAACCTACAAACACAGAAAGATAGATGGCAACCTATTTATTGAGAGGAATAGTCAACACTATGGTAGAATTTTTTCTGTTCAAGTAACAGCTTTATTTTACAGAGGTATGCTGTGTTAAGGAACCACAGAGCTTATAAAGAGTTGCTTTGACTTAAATAAATGACACTTTGTATGTTCACAGTTAAATGGGTATTAATGTCATTGCAATCCCATTGGGAAAATATAACAATGCGTTATTTAGCCAATCACACACTATGGGAGCTGACTGACCTTAAACTAGAGGGTTTCTTGTCATAGATATAAAATAAAAGTGTTAAATTGTCTACAAAGCTAAAGGCTTATATGTCCAAAAACAATTCCTCAGAGGTGTAACCCAAGTTAGACATGAATCAGTATGTAACTTTATATAAAGGGCACACACCAGTAGCATGACTTAAGTGTTAAAATAGAGGCCGATTTTGCCCTGCCCCCTTTTGTAGCATGGGAGTCAACCATCATCATTTCTGTTGTCAACACACCCTGGAGCAGTTTCCTGGTTCCACTGCATCTCAGGTGACAGAGAGAGAGAGAGAGAGAGAGAGAGAGAGAGAGAGAGAGAAAGAGAGAGGGGACGCATGATACAGAGCCATAGTTCATCACTTCACTGACTGATTAGACTACACACACGGCAGAAGGACTCCAGCTACAAACAGCTCTACAGGAGATTAGGTGAGCTTTGATTCATGTCCTTGTGTCATTTGGAAGATGTGAGTCTTTGTTCAGAAACCTACCTTATCCTGGTTATGGAGTATGTTAAATGTTGTTCATTTTGTTTGCTGTTGTGAGCTTCTACCTTATTTTGGTGTGTGATAATACAGTACAGGGCTGAAAATGAAATACCGTGATTGTATGATTGATAAATGGTATACATCAATGAGCACTGATAGGCTGTATGTGATAAAATCTGATTTTTTTATATCATGTGATGCCGATCATAAGGTATCATAACCTGGTCCTGTTGCTACCGCACATCACATGTGAGTGCGTACCTCCAGCAACAACATGCCAGTTGGGAATAACACATAAGTTATAACACATAAGGCAGAATTCTGTGTGGATTTAGATTTTCTATAAAGACTAAATATCTATTGAAAGGTGATTTTGTAAAAAAAAAACACCAAACACCTTTGTTTTTTAAAAGTCACATTACAAAAATATATATTATAAAAATCCAGCCGTGGTAATAGCTCACAAAATCACTGGCCTCTTATTGCGGTCAGTGAAATGCATGGATTTCTCCCTGAGCAAATATGCCTCAGCTTCAGTGGTCAAAATACCATCCAGTTAGTCATGGTAACACCTTTCTAGAAAGTTTCAGGCTTGGAACCATCATCATAGCTACATTCTGATAGTGGTCCAAAATGTATTACCCTTGATAATGCAGTGTTACATCTGTTGATCTTTAACAATTTCTTCCTCTTTTTATTGGATAGATATCAAAGAGGGAACAGAAAGGAGGAAGTAGGGCTATAGTATGGATACGGTCCATTCAACCAACACCACTGAACAAAACATTTTCAATATCAATAGCTTGGAACTCCATCTGCCAAAATTACAAATGTGTTCAAGAAGAATGATCCTGGGCTTGGCCAGAGAGACAAACACTTACACTTTAACCATATATTTACTCTTAGGAAAGGATGTATGTTGCAAGGCACTAAAGGAGGGGACCAATAAGGAGAGCCATACTAGATTAGCAAACAAGACTGAGAGTGTTGAGAGGCAATTGAGCAGAAATCTAGCTTCCTCAAGCCTCTTTATATGATACTCTGTTGTGGAGTATATTTGACATTAGACATTGTTGTCAAACTGTAGCGATATTGGCAGGAAACCCTGGAAATGGGAAGGGAACTGAAAAAGTTGTAAATAATTTGGAAAGACAAGTGAATAAAAAGCTAGCCACACACCGCAGGTAGCTAGCGTGGGACTGCATAAAAAAATACTCCACTTGGTTTTAGGTAAACCGCAGAAAGAAGCGTTAAAAAGGATAGTCGTAGAACAAGAAAAACCGGAGGCGTTATCATTTTTCTTCTCTTCTATGTTTTTTGAGTGGGTTTATGCATTCAATGTTTTTGTTGCTGTGTACTGTTAGCAGGCGGACGGTGTAGAATTTCAGCATTCTTTCAACTGATGCGTCTATTATCTCATCACCTTTATACAGACACATCTAAGATCACTTATGTTACCGACTGTAAAATAGCTCTACTGACCGACACACCCTGATTCTTTTCTGCCCGCAACTCAACAGGCTCTGTGCTTTATTTCAAGCAATGGCATTTAATACTGATGACTGATGACAATAATGGAAATGTGTAAAAAGGGCTACGTAGGTAATAAGCCATGAGAGGCTTTGCAGTGATTTTAGAAGAGCGAAAAGATGTTGATACACATGTTGCAACTTATTGCTTTCATTGCAGTTAAAAAAAATCCAACATCCAATAGATCTTCGAGCTTTAATCAATAATAATTAGATGAAAACCAGAATTTTATACATCCACATTTTAGAATTGGCTGCAGGTTGGCTATCATTAGCTGTGATGATGTGCCCAGGTGTCTGAGGAGGATGAATCAGACACCTGGGCTTGTGAGTTAGTGACTCACTTAGTGACTGACTACATAGCCTGTTTTCCCTGCTTCCCTCCCCAGTGATTTTCTCCAGAGAGCCCTCTGATCGCATGAGAGGATTTGTCACATCATGACCTCACCCTACCTCTTCCTACTGGTTTACCTCTTGGCGAGCTGCAGGGGTAAGGACAGATGGTTAGGTTAGGGAATTATCTTCTGCAGTTTCCTTCGTCCAATTGGACATGGGGTGTCAAGAAATGTTTAAATGGGCTTCGTTTTCAAATCAGGTCCTATTCAGGTGTAATTAATGAACCGTGTCTGCTTGTTCCAACAGAGTCATCGAGTGTACAAAGGTGAGATCAGATAGTGGTAAAGAGACAATACATTTTCAAACAAAGCCAGCAGAGTAAAGCATGTTCCTGTCAAGCTGTAACTGCAGACTTCCCCTGTTCTGAATATAGTGGTGTGAATATGCTCTTTTCTTTTCTTTCTAAATGCTTGCCTTGTTGCTTCACTGACGGAAATCCACAGAAATGGAACCTGTATTACACAAAATAACTGTGCGCAGGTGAGTGAAGTTCTCAACCACAGACACACACACAATCTCACCTGCCAATGCTAAACATATATCCAGTCCAGTCTCAGCACTACGTATACCCATTTGTTGATGGATTAGATTGTTTTGATGATTACAGGGTTATAATCATTGAAGAGTTTTTGTATTATTGCACAAAAAAGCTACCCTAAAACAGAATTCATATTTTCTGATAATCTTGGTGAATATAAACAAGTCCCTCCCAAAGCTAGAAATAAAGGAGACAGGCTCTAATATATGATGTTATCTAGAGACACTTTCTGGAACTGCTTTCTTAACAATGAATAGTAAACCAACTTCAAAGAAGATCCAGGGTGATTTGGAGATATGGGCAGGGTTTTCTTGTTCAGAGATATTGGCACTGCTAGTAAAGAAGTAAAACTGAATTTGGTGGAAAAAGCTCAAACACATTAAATCTGTAAAGTCATGTGCTGAAGTTCTCTTTCAATGTCAGTGGAGCAGCTCCAGGCTGTATCTGATGACATCACAGATTAGAGTCAGGGTTCGCTTGTGTGCGTATGGTATGTATGGTACGTATTCACAGGTTTTGACTGAGCTATCAAAGATCATAGGAATAGCATATATAAAAAGGGTAGGCTTTTGTTTCAAAGTTAATTGTAGGTCAAGAATGCTCCTGCACTATACAAAAGCAATTCTGTTTCCACTGACACGACAATGACGCGATCTTGCAAGGCTCTACAGTAAAGTAAACAGTAAACACTGGCCAAGTCACATACCAACAACTTCAAGATCCTTTTTTTCTCATGTTGCTAGACTACATGTTGATCAGAAATCTTTAAATCTTAGTTTTGGTGTTTTGTAAAGCAGAGTTTTATTTACAGCCAAAGTCACACATTGCAAACTTAGCTTTACTTAGTCAGTAAGTTAACTTCTCTTCTCTTTTCTTATTTTGCAAACATCTGTTATGACTGATAATGATATATAATGATATCATTTGATAGTGACACCCATAATGAATTTCCATGGTGGAGCGGTTTAGCACACTTTCCCTGAGAAATCATCCATACCACATGATGTTCCTAAGCATTATGTATTGATTGCCTCAGTATTTCATCACAGAGTGCTTTGGTACAGTGTGTGTTGTCTGCAAATGCCAGCAATATAGGAGATTCAGCTCTCTTTGGACAGTGGCAGTTTAGTTTCCACCATATTTTCGGTTTCAGTTCATTTTCTTACAATATTGTATGAAATTGTTTTATTAATTATCTGTACTGATCAACTTTCCTTATGTTGTCTTTTCTTCACCCCAAGGTCCCAGATCCCACCTTGAATTTCCTGCAGTGTGTGGGACTGCCATCTGCAGACACAGGGAAAGATCACATGCTGAGGCTGAAAGGAATGATTGAGGCCTCTTTGGATGTGTACACCTTCATGGTACAGTTGAATGTTAGCAACAGCACAGGCATGTAGAAGAGTAGAAAAGCAATGGAAGGCATGTCACTACTCATGGAAACCTGACCAGTTGGTGTCGTCATGCTATATTCGTGTCAGATAAACATTCCTCTAAGTGAGAAATTAGTTACACAATGAGTAATAGTCTGCTGCCAAGCCTGTCTCCGTTGTGCAACGTCATGAATGTTAACCAATGTCACATGAATACAGTGCTGTGAAAAAGTATTTGCCCCCTTCCTGATTTCCTCTATTATTGCATATTTTTGACACTGAATGTTTTCAGGTATTTAATCAAAATCTAATAATAGATAAAAGGAACCTGAGTGAACAACACAAACAATTTTTTCATATTTATATTTTTTCACATTTATTTAATGAACAAAGTTTTCTCTTTGGACAGTGGCAGTTTAGTTTCCACCATATTTTTGGTTTCAGTTCATTTTCTTACTATATTGTATGAAATTGTTTTATTAATTATCTGTATTGTGCCTTTAATTGGGTTGACTTAAGGAGGGGGCAAAAACTTTTTCACAAGAGAAGATTGCGTTTTGATTACCTTGAACATCACACAAATGAAAGAAGCAACAAACGTAGGTGTCATTTTCTTCTATCAGGCTTTAAATACGACTCGAACCCACAAAAGGATTTTACTAAAATAAATGGCGAAAATCAGAAAGGGGCAAATTCTTTTTCACAGCACTGTAGGTCTACTACTGTAGGTCTACTCTGTAGGTCTACCACTGTAGATCTACCACTGTATGTCTACCACTGTAGGTCTACCACTGTAAGTCTACCACTGTAGGTCTACCACTCTAGGTCTACCACTGTAGGTCTACCTCTGTAGGTCTACCACTCTAGGTCTACCACTCTAGGTCTACCACTGTATGTCTACCACTGTAGGTCTACCACTGTAGGTCTACCTGTATCATGTGCTGTGCAGCATTGCAACACA
>OOFE01046270.1:0-11658 GCA_900323365.1 Monocentris japonica
TGGTGGAGTGTTGCAGTGACGGTTGTCCTTCTGGAAGTTTCTCCCATCTCCACACAGGATCTGTGGAGCTCAGCCAGAGTGACCATCAGATTCTTGGTCACCTCTCTTACCAAGGCCCTTCTCCCCCGATTGCTCAGTTTGGCCGGGCGGCCAGCTCTAGGAAGGGTCCTGGTTGTTCCAAACTTCTTCCATTTAAGAATTATGGAGGCCACTGTGCTCTTGGGAACCTTCAATGCAACAGAATTTTTTTTGTAGCCTTCCCCAGATCTGTGCATCGACACAATCCTGTCTCTGAGCTCTGCAGGCAGTTCCTTTGACCTCATAGTTTGGTTTTTGCTCTGATATGCATTGTCAGCTGTGAGACCTTATATAGACAGGTGTGTGCCTTTCCAAATCATGTCCAATCAAATGAAGTGTTGTAATTGTTTTATGTTCACGACCACCCCTCTCCCATTAGCTCTATTCTTATTTATATCTTATTTTTTGTTGATGTATCCTATTACTATTTGCTGCTGAAATGACACAGTTTTCCCACAGGCATCATTGAAGTTTCCTCTTATTGTAAAGCAATAACGTTGAGGCAACTCCTTGGGCACCGTTGCCCTTCAAAGTGACTTCCTTGAGGCCATAAAGCACTTTACGAGTCAAGTGAGAGAAGCAACGTTGCCATTTGTAACGGAGGAGTGAGTGTAAGCGACCTCTTCACCTCCATTATGCATGTGAAAGTTGTGGAAACAAACTATTCCACTTAAGGTCCTACTTCCCTTCCTCTCCTCTCCTGCTCCCATATCAGTTAAAGGTGTGAAGATGTTAAGAGGGCTATAAAAGTGCTACCCAAAGAGACCAAACACACACACACACACACACAATGAATGAATGTACGCACTCAAAAATACACACACATAAACACATACGAGAGAGATGTGGAAAGGTGACGAGAGCGAGAACAAGAGGAAAAGAGAGAGAGAACGAGGATTAGCTAGGCACCTCTGCAAAGGGAACACTACTGCTGTGTGTGTGTGTGTGTGTGTGAATGTGTGTGTGTGTGTTTGTGCATGTGTGTGTGCGCACCTACCTTTGTGTAGAGGGTGAACTAGTGTCAAGGACTGCTGAATAAGGTCAAAACCCTTTCATCTGCTCATCTTGATTCTCTGTCACACACACACATGATTAGTGCTCTCTCTATCTCTCACACACACATAAACACAAACACACACATTATGAGTCCTCAGTTCCACACACACACGCTATGAAGGTCCATGATGATAATACCCTAGAGAAGCAGTACTTTGAATTCCTACCTAGTGTCTTCACATAGTCTTACAATGGACACACAGGAGTTAGACACATGTAAGGTAGCTGTAATGCTAGCTTTACATAGACTTACAATGGAGACTCAGGAGTTAGACACATGTAGCGTAGCTGTATTGCTAGCTTTACACAGACTTACAAAGGAGACTCAGGAGTTAGACACATGTAGCGTAGCTGTAACGGTAGCTTCACATAGTCTTACAATGGACACACAGGAGTTAGACACATGTAGCGTAGCTGTAACGTTAGCTTTACATAGACTTGCAATGGAGACTCAGGAGTTAGACACATGTAGCGTAGCTGTAACGTTAGCTTTACATAGACTTGCAATGGAGACTCGGGAGTTAGCTGTAACGTTAGCTTTGCATTAGTTAAGGGAAAAAGCATAAATTAATGCTTTTCTGAAAGTATAATTGATCTTTGTCTTTAGCGGTGGTTGTTTGCCGTCTGATGACGACTAGACGTCGTAGTTTACCCCCAACATATATCAGAGTTTCGAGAGGTGATAGGTAAGAGGTGACAGAATGTATTACCCATATTGTTTCACTCATTCATTGGATTACATGGCTGTGCTTTCCACAGCAGCCCCACTGTAGTGGAAACCAGACACCAGCTTTTACCAGTTCAGAAAAAAACATGAACAAAGCAGGAAGGAATACATTTTTAGGTCATGGAAGTGCTCCAACTTTGTTATGGAAAGTCATGGAAAAGTAATAGATTTTTTACATCAGGGCCATGGTGGGAACCCTGACTACATCGCTGGGTGTTGTGTACACAAGATTTATTTTGTACACATTTATGCATTAGAGGATAATGCCACTTTGATAGTTATCACCTTAGAAATGTCTGCATGTCTTAACACCAGCTTTGAAAAATAGCCTAACCCGAGGCGGAATAACAGAACTGTCAGATACACTTAAGAATGGTTCACTGAGCTTGCCAAGAGCCAGTTTCAGGCATTTCCACGTGCAGATGCCAGACATTTCTAGGTAGACAACTGTCAAAGTGGCAATATCTTCAAATACAGGAAAGGGAGAACAAATTCAGCTTCTCTTGAGGCTAAAAAACAGTTAAATAATCACAAGTGTGAAACAAGTTTAAGAATTACATATAATGGTTAACAAAGATGGTTGTAAAAAAAAAAACATCTTTGATACAGAACAACCAACGTGTTTCGGCAGCCGACAAGAGACATGACAGAGAGACAAGGATTTTAAATACCTTTAAAAAATGGCTACTTCAGTCAAAATGTCCAGCTTAGTGGCCTTAGACCAAACAGAAAACAATGTCTGGGAGTCAACAATGAAACTTTAAACCAACTGCATAAAGGATCACAAACCATAAATCAATAAGGTATGTTAGTGGTAGAATTATAGTAGTATAGTAGTAGTTAGCACCATCAAGATACATTGCTGCACTAATGGGGTTACTTGATGACTGAATCAAGGAAGACTTGGAGGGTCAGGTGAGATGTGTATACCTGTATTCAGAAGGTGAAACTCCATTGTGTTCCTTGTTTTTTTGTAATTAATTAATTAATTTAATTAAATGTATTTCTTGGATTTTTAAAATTTGTGTGCATTATGTTTTCAATTTTCTTAATGTTTCAGTCAGTGTTTGTAACAAATAGCCAATGGCATGCAACATGGACGGGCCCAAGGTAGCGTATTTAAGATAAGATGAGGGGAAATGAGGTGGCAGCAAAAGTAATAGGATTCAGCGGCAAAAAGGAAATCGAGTGTAAGCACACAACTAGAATATAGAGATAGGCAAAACAAATAAAATAATAAAACTTTTCAAACTATCTTTCATCTTGTAGTTGAAACTGACTGCAGAAGTGGGACGTATGGGAAAGAAATGGATTACTAACGCTCACGTTCCTCTCTCAAGAAGAACAAACTATTATAATGAATCAATATGAGCAATACAAACACATTATAACAGCGACAAATAACACAGTTGCCGCTGCCAAGGCTAGAGAGGAAAATTGCAGAGAGAGTAAATGCGTGCGCAAATGGGTTATCACTGTCACATTGAGGCTGTGGAAAGATTTTCTATCATCCAGTCTACCTCGTGTTCCCCAGTGCTGCACTGATGGGATTATGGATCCAATCTATCGCACCAATCACTGTCTGGGATTCCCATGGAAGAATTTCAGCACACTTAATATGCAACAGTAAATTTCATTCATTACTGATAACTACAGTCACAACGTCCAATACAGTAAAATCTACCTGATATTTGGCAGAGGCCCTCTTCTATAGCCAGGTTGGGCAAATGGCCTGGGAACAGTCATTATATCACTGCTATAATGGATCACAGGGAAAAGCAAAAGGGGCTCTGCTGGTCTCCTGGCCCTGAGAAGAGCCCTTCTCAATAGGATCTTTTTATTATTTGTCTTTCAGTTGAATGCAACGTTTTTGTTCATATCAGGTTTTATAAATGGAACTTTTGCAGTAAAGATCATTCTAAAAAGTCCACAGGATCCTGCTGCCATTTTCCCCCCAGACAGTTGATTGGTGAGGAAGAGGACTTTTTTTTATGCATTTTGGATCTGACGTCCTAAACATAACTTGCTCTGGAGCAGCTGTACAGCCTAAGTTACCATGGCGATCTACCCTGTTATAAAGTGAGCCACCGTCGTCAGACAGAAAAGCCAGGGTTAAGCCCAACGTTAGCTCGCTAACCCACTAATCTTGCTTCGTGTGACAGGCCCCTGGTTCTCAGGATAGTGACGGAAATCTAAACTCACACACACTCAAACACACACAAATATACAGTATATGCACACACTGTGGTCCTGGTTAGGGTGCTTTTCAAAGGGGATTTCTATCTAATAAAAATCCAATTCTGGCTCCACAGGATCCTTATATCCCACAGCAAGAGAAAGAGAGAGAGAGAGAGAGAGAGAGAGAGAGAGTTTAAAAACGAATGAGGGAGAGGGAAGAGATGGCGGGTGAAATAATTAGAGAGTGATGGAGACAGAGAGATGACAGCGCACCTAACAGTGAGATCTCCCTCTTTCTTCTAGACAGCAGGGTCTGATGAACCTAGAAAAGTAACTCAATTTTGGATAAAACAAAGTGAAAAGTGCTTCCATTAGAAATGCTCTGAAATGATGTTTGTGTCTCCCAGTGTTAGAGTTACGGGTTCACCATTCAGAAATGTGTTAAATTAATTATAAAATAACAAGACGCAGTTGAAATAATTCATTACATACCCGCACATGTCTACGCACGAGCACACACACACACACACAGAACACAGTTTATGAAAACACTTTTTCTCAGTGTCCTGCTGAAACCTCAAATCTCCCAAAAGTTCCAAGAACTGAGGCAAACCTGTTGGATTTCTTTGTTGATTCCCATGAAAAAAACATTTTCTACTTCAGCTCTTTACTCAGTTCTCGAGTAAAACAATAACTAAACATGTCTAGACTGGAGAGCCAGTGTTTGGAGCATCGTTAGGTCCCGTCTTAACTAAGCTTTATATGTACAAGCACATGCAAGCAGACAAATCAAAGAGATAATAAGCAGCATGGTTTTTAAAGAGCAGACAATAGTTCCCCTCGTAACTTATTCCAAATGAGTCAGCGTTAGCTGACTCGTGTGTACAGTCATGCTTGAAAGTTTGTGACTCCCTTGTGCACTTATAGAAACTGAGAGTTTTTACCATGCAGTTCTTATTTGATCAAAATATACCTTCTTCTTAACTGAAATAAAGGATCTATATTTAACAATTTCTTTTGATTTTAGGGGAAAGCGTATAGGAGCTATCGGAGGAGATAGAGGATTCTATAAGGTTATTTCTCTATAAAATAGAAAAAATAACCACCCCATGTAGGGTTCACACACTTTCAAGCATGACTGTATGTGTGTTGGTGAAGATGTGGGTAGGGTATAGTATATATATGAGTATGGCTTATGAGCTATGTTGCCTGCCTCTCACTTTGTTCCTGTCTCATCCGCTGCATATTGTTTGATAAAGCAGAAATGACCTGCTGGTTATGACTCATAGTAATAATTCAAAGGTAAAAGTAGGACAGCAAGTGCAAAGAATGGACAGATGGTGGGGTTTATACCCACATACGCTTCATGCCACTGACCTGTCAAAGAAGTGTGTATCTGTGTGTGTGTGTGTGGGTGCGATCATCCTAATGCATACAGGCACTCATAACCGCACACTGACAAGACAAGACTTCAGCTCTTTTTGACTCTGCATACATGCTGAGTAGCTTTTCTTACGTCAAGTTACTCTGAATAATTAACAGCATGAAAAAAAAATGCATCTGACCATGAAAAAACAAGCTCAGGGATTCCAGGTCCAGTTAGACTGTCAGAGTTCAGCGGTGTGTGTGAAACAATGCGGGATAAGAAAATGACACCTATCGGCAGCATTTTTCACTTGCTTTAAGAAAAGAACGGTTTTAGCCCTTAATAGTTTAAGTCAACTTGTCAGGATGGGTATTTCTGGCAGTGTGGCCGAGTGCCATTCACTGCTCAGGGCTGGCTCTTCCATTGGTTTCTCCAAAGCTACTTTGAAAGTCTGCTGAAGGATTTTACAGTGCAGAAATGATTCGTGGTTTTCCATTTGTTCATTCATTCGATCATTCATTCATTTCCTTCCTTCCTTCCCATATAGGACAGGACGGACATTTGAAATGATCAAGGCAAGCTGGGAATCGTCCCCATGCCGACAGTGCTAGACGTCCCCCACCACAGAACAAATACGTTTCGCCACTTCCATCCACAGCCACGCACAGACGAGCGCAGGCAGACATGTCTAGACAGGCCAGCCAGTTTGAGTCTACACAGTGAAGCTTAGTGGGAGTGACTGACTCTGTGGTTTCGACTGCCACAGCAGGGGGGCTCACACTATTTCAGCAGAGGCCCCATAGATTCCATTTAATAGAGATTTAATCCAAGATTTTTGTTGTTGTTGATAATAGTATTGAGTTGTAGAACTATCTACACTGTATGTGGGGAGATAATATTGATGAGAGTGAAACATACAGTGAAATATACATTCTCTAACTGTGATCATATCTAGAAACTTAAATAATAGTGAAATTAAACTATTTCTCATTTTCCTGTGGACCCCTGGAACCCCCTCAAGGACCCCTGAAGGTTCCTGGACCCCACTTGGAGAACCGTTTTATTACTGTAGGTGTGTGTCTCCCATATATCTCCCATGTGTGTGTGCATCACCTGTTTCTAGCAGGTTAATTACGATCTTATCAAAGCTGAGATGTTTAAATTACTCCTTACTAATTCAGTGTTGAATGAAATCACCTCTGTCTGTCTGTCTGCTTCTGTCTGCATGTGTTCAAATAACCAAAGATTCCATGTTGTTGTGAAATAATGAACATTTGCAGCCCTGAGGCGTCAAATAATCAAATAATTAGGCAAACTGACGTGACACAGTCAACAGCATGGAGAGGTTTGTAATACTTAACGAACATTTGCTCCCTCTGGGCATCACATTATGTAATAGTTAATCAGGCAAACTACATGGAATGAGACACAAATCCAGAGTTGATGTTGCACGTTCACCGTTTTGTATAAAGGTGGGCGGTTGTGAGTACACAGCACTTTTTAATTTATGTGTGTGTGTTATTGTGTGTGTGTGTGTGTTACTTTGATCCCTAGAGGGAAATTCTCTTTTCAGACAGAGGTCAGAGATCAGGGTCGGTTACGAGTCTTGCTTTCTCAAAAAGCTTTTGTTTTTTGCATGTTGTCCATGACACAATTCAACATAATACCTAACGGCTGAAGTCTGATTTCAAAATAAAAGAATGCAAGGACAGTGGATAAAGATCCTGGAAGTTTCCTTGCCACATGTGGATGCATCAGATGGTGACTTGGCCGAAGAGAACCAATGATTCATGGCGAGAACGACACATCACGTCCTAACAGTGCTAATATCTATAGTACAAAGCACACAGCCCATCTCAAACTGTAAGGATGCTTCTCCGTGCTTGTGATATTTGTTCTCTCCAAGACAATTTGGGAAGAACTTTCTCCAAAGACACAAGTATCGACTTGGCTTCCCTGAAGACACTTAGCAGGGCAGATGCTTGCTGGATTGTGGGTTTGAACCTGCATCCTCTGGCTGAAGGGTTTCCTGGCAATCCATTTTTGCCATTTTATCCATGTGTCTAACTGTGTTTCCTGCCACCTGGTTGGTCCATTTAATCTCCACTTCTGTAATTGGTATACATGGATTAGAGACACGTGGCATTTACACGTTGTTAAAGTGGCCAGATGTGTCTCTGACCACCTCTCCAAGTGCTGTGGGTGATCAGATCTTCAAGCGTTGAGTTGGGTTTGAAACTTTATTGCTCTATCTGAATACAATCAGATCACCCATGATGCCAGGTGGAAAGGAGATCTCTGTTTTTAGGCATCAGTAGGGGACACACACACACACAGGCTCAAGCTGTGTTTGACCTGGAGCACCAATATAAATCGTTCAATTTCTCTGTTCATAGTCCCGGCCAGTGCAGGGATTTAAAGCGCTGACCTTCTAGCCACCGGCCCACTTGTTCAAGTTTCTATCTCTACTGTTATTTCTGTACTCAAAACTGATTCTGGAGCGTCCAACTCCTCTCTATCAAATCAATTTCTCCCCTTCCTTGTCTCCCCCCGTCTCTATTCCCCAGTCTCTTCTACCTCCCCTCTTCTCTCTCTCTCTCTCTCTCTCTCTCTGTCAGTCCCTCCTTCTCCATCAAGGTTGCAAACAAAAGATGATAACCATATTTGTGAGCCCGCCAGATGACAAATGAAGGGGAGAGAGAGAACAAAATCTATTCTTTATCATCCTTTCATCGCGCATTGATCATTCTTTCACATGCGATTATTTTCTCAAGCCCCTCATTGCTCTCTCTCTCTTTTCTCAACCTCTTTAATTCTCCCCCTCTCCCCTCTCTTGTCTGTCAACAACTTGTTTATATCAAGCACAAATTCAAAGACACAGCCCGAGATATTTGTGTGTATGTGTGTGTGTGTGTGTGCACATGGTGACACTGATGGAAAGGTTGAACACCTCGTGCCACATTATGTAGACATATTAGTCCACTGTTTTGTCGTGTGTGTGTGTTGGAAGTGATAGAGTGGCAACTCGGATACTTCCACATCATGACAGTCTTATTTGCCTGTGTGTGTGTGTGTGTGTGTATAAAAGTATAAAATGGAGGAGAGAGAGAGAGAGAGAGAGAGAGACAAATGAAAGCATTAAAGGCCATAGTAGATTGATGAAACATCTCTCCTCTCTGTCTTCCTCCGTTGTTTTACAGTGATATGTTATTATTACTGTTACAAATAGACAGATACCTCCTTTCTCTCCTTCCCCCTCCTTCTCTTTCTTGACACCCTCTTCCTTTCTTTCTTTCTTTCTTTCTTCCCCATTCCTTCCTTCTTCCCTCTATCCTTCCTTAACGGCTCCCCTTACCTTCGTCTTGCCCTGTCCATCCTTCCACTCTTGTCCCCCCCTTCCTCCCTTCCATCCTTCGTTCCTTCCTTCCTGCACCCTTCCATACATTCATCCTTCCCTTGTTCCTTGTTCCATAATTCCTTGCCTCCCTTCCTTCCTTCCTTTCTCCGTTCCACCTTGCCTTCCTTCCTTATCCCGCGTACCCACCTTCATTCTTGCCCTCTTTCCCTCCTCCCTTCCTTCCCCCTTCCCGCTTCCTGACATTCTTCTTTCTTTTCCCATTCTTCCTTCCTTCCTTCCTTCCTTCCTTCCTTCCTCCTGGCCTTGGTTTCTTGCTCCTTCTGTCCTTCCCTCCTTGTTCCCATTTTCCTTGCTTCCTTCTTCTCCCTTTTTCCTTCCTTCTTACCCCATCCTTCCATTCTTCTTTACTTGATGCGCTATGTTTCTTCATTCCTTGTTTCATTCCTTCCTCCTTTGTTCATCCCTTCATCCTTCCTGCCTTCTGTCCTTACTCCCTCCTTGTTTCCTCCTTCTTCCCTTCCTTTTTCCCATATTAATTCCTTTCTTCCCTTTCTTCCTTCTTTTTTCCTTGTTTTCCTTCCTTCTTGTCTGATCTTCCTTCCTCTCCCCTCCTTCCTATGTTACCCCTTTCCGTTCTTCCTCCCTTCCTCCCCTCCACACTTCCTTCCTTTTTTTTCTCCATTATTGTCAGCATGAGTAGAGAGGTGAGGTTTATTCCTCATCTCAGGAATACATCTGAGTGTATTGTTCTTGCATAGTTGGCAGTTTGGGATTGTGATGCATTATTCTGCTCTAGATTGCACAGTTGAAGATAACAGGAAACAAAATGAGTCTTTCTCATGGGTGAAAATATGAAAAGCAAAGATCTATCTTGCGCTCATTCACCCCTCTGATCTCACATTGTCTCCCTCTGACAATTTGAAAAGGAAAACTTACATGACACATCGTCATTTCAAACCACTCAAATGAAAAAAACTGAATGAGTTGAAAGGGAAAGACAAAGGGACAGTCAGAGATAGTGAGCGACGACAGGAAGACAGACAGGTGGATAAGCGAGAGAGACAGAGAGGCAGACAGCTCACAGGAACCCAGAGAGACAGACGAGAGACAAATACGATGGAGAGATAGAAGAAGACCGAGAAAGAAGAAGAAGACAGGAAGACTCCCTCCCTACCTTTCCTCTGCTGTCACATCTAACCTCACACTGGCACCTAATATGTGTGTGTGTGTGTGTGAGAGAGAGATAGAGAGAGCGAGAGAGAGAGAGACGAGAGAGACAGAGAGAGAGACAGAGAGAGAGTGTGTGTGTCAGTGACCGTACGTGTTTCCATGTATGTGTCTATGTGTGTGTACATGCAATATCTGTGTATGAGTTTATCTCTTTGTGTGTATTTTCATGGCTTTGTGTGTGTGTGTGTGTGTGTGTGTGTGTGAGTATGTGTGTGTTTGTAGGTGACTATGAAGGCTACTTAATCTCCCAGAGTGCTTAGCGTGTCGCCAGCAAATAAACATTGACAGCTGAGGTCTAATAGTTAACACCTGTCGGCTAGAAATCACACACACACACTCACACATACACGCACACACATACACACACACACACATACACACACATACATACACACACAGTTCATTTCGGTAAATCTAGCTGTGCTAGAGTGGAATAATGTGTGTGTGTGTGTGTGTGTGAGACTGAATAGGGGTCTTTTGCAGGGTTTGACTGGGAATCAGGAATCAGTGACAGTCACATACACACACATTCACTTGTAATTGGGCCAGGTTCAAGTAATAGAGAGAGGGAGGAATGGAGGGAGGGATGGATGGATGGAGCCAGGGATCACGATTTGGATGAGTCTGAGTGTCGGGTGGGTAGATAGAGGGGCGGACGAAAGGGAGCAACAGGGAATTACCTGTAACTACCTAGAATTGGGTCTGGCTCATCAAGGGAGGGAGGGAGGAGACCCTTGTCTCTCCTCATTCAGGGTATCTGAAGGTCTCAGGAAGCCACATGTAAGACTTGACCTTTTTAAGTTTACCAGTCTAGTTTACTGAGCCACAGTAACCTACATTCGGTAACAAATCTACCTGATCACACTATTCACTTTTATTTAGAACATTACTGAATGAGTCTACAACCACGCCAAGACAATCTTCATCAGGTATCTCTCTTTTTCAAACCAGGCTGTTTTTATTTAGCCATTATTTGCACACAGCTAATTCTCCATTGGACCTCACTGGCACAAGACGTGGTTTCTAGGAGGTTTGTAATGCCACTGCAAAGCCTGAAACTATAAACGAGCAGAATAAGAACAAGGACAACAGGGAATTCATTGTTAAGGGACATGACGTCCAATAGTGTTTAGTGGGCTACAGCAGATATGATGAAAAAAACAAAAACACAACAAAACTTGCTTTGCGTATTGCACTACTAGCCCTGTTCTGTATTAATGCAAAGAAACCTGTCAACACCTCTAACTGTAGTTAAAACGTTTCCATACTTTAAGGCCTCAAATGTAGATAATTGATAGATAGATAATTGTTCAATAGATTATTGTTCTCTCTTTCATGGAATCTCTTGCTAAGCTGCAAGTAGCATTGCTAGTGCTATATGTACACACCGAAACACTTCTCACAGCAAATAATGTTTAAAAGCTAAACTTTGCAGAGGAGGTGCAAATTCACTGCCATAATGCTATAATGCATCTTTCCACCACAGAGATTTCTTGGGGATTTTGAGAAAACTACACTTTTATCACAAATCAATCTTTAATTATGAGCTTTTTATTGTCAATCTATTGCCTGTAGTCCACATCAGCATAACAACAATGAGCAGAATGAATTGTGTTTATAACCCAGAGCATTATGGAGTAATGGGAACAGTGGAGGAGAGGAAGG
>OOFE01046271.1:0-16579 GCA_900323365.1 Monocentris japonica
TACCTGGGGAAGAGATGGCACCAGGATGCACTATGGGAAGAAGGCAAGCCGGCAGAGACAGTGTGATGCTCTGGGCAATGTTCTGCTGGGAAACCTTGGGTCCTGGCATTCATGTGGATGTTACTTTGACACGTACCACCTACCTAACATTGTTACAGACCAAGTACACCTCTTCATGGCAACGGTATTCCCTGATGACAGTGGCCTCTTTCAGCAGGATAATGCGCCCTGCCACACTGCACAAATTGTTCAGGAATGGTTTGAGGAACATGACAAAGAGTTCAAGGTGTTGACTTGGCCTCCAAATTCCCCAGATCTCAATCTGATCGAGCATCTGTGGGATGCGCTGGAAAAACAAGTCCGATCTATGGAGGCCCCACCTCGCAATTTACAGGACTTAACGGATCTGCTGCTAACGTCTTGGTGCCAGATACCACAGGACAGCTTCAGAGGTCTTGTGGAGTTTTAATGTTATGGCTGATCGGTGTATATGATATGATATACCTGCTCTTTATGCTCATATAGCTTTCCATTTTAAACAGGGACTATGAGTTCACTATTCCTCTCTGGATATCGTCCATCATTTGACATAATGCACAGTTTAACAACCTCCCATCTCTCTAGTGACCTTCAGCATTGGAGTCCAGAGCATCTGATTCCCTTTGACCCTGTTTGCCATTCAGGCTCTAATTGTCACTGGCTCAAGGCTTTTAAAACCATCAAAAGCTTTTTTGTACTGGGTGCATGACAGTATATCTCGGCTCTCATCAGAACACTGGGCTGCCAGAGAAACTGCCCTCCAAGAGCTAATCCAGCCCCCCGAGGTGCTGTTCCAACCAAACTAATTATTCTGTGTTACCACACCAGCTGGAATACAGCCACTGCAGCTGGAAAACACAGAGTTGTAGTGAAACATTACAATGTGATCCCTATCTATGACCTTCTTCCTCCTATTCCCCCTGACGTAGATGATTTCCAATATTTCTTTCTCCCTTTGTCATAATAACCTTCCTCTGGAGCGCCAGTCATCATTCTTATATCCGTTTGAGATTCTTCCGTTCGGTGACTTTGGTGTGCTGCACG
Source organism: Monocentris japonica (assembly GCA_900323365.1). NCBI lineage: Eukaryota > Metazoa > Chordata > Actinopteri > Trachichthyiformes > Monocentridae > Monocentris > Monocentris japonica. The sequence continues at coordinate 1,084 of OOFE01046271.1, forward strand.
TCGAAGGAGACCAGCCAACAGCGGGGTGATGTCACGGAGCATCTTTCAACCCCGACGTCTTGACCGTCCCGGGGGCAGGCAAATATATCGAGGAGGTTTCCAGTTTGTGTTCTGCTCTCAGAGGAAATAGGCTCCCTGGGGCTTGGAGGCCTTCTCTTGATCCTGTGGCGATACCAAGGATTTACGGGGACTCTTGTGATTAGCCAGAGGGGAAATGGGAAAACAGGGCAATCGCTGCCAGCAGTCCCGCACCAGACAAATATGGACAAACACACACACACAAGCCTGTGCCCATGCATGAAAACAGAATGTGATAATACACACGTTCTTATTTTAAAGGTTATGTAAACTGCTGTTTTGCCACTTTTTGTAAACTGCAAATGAATATGCATCCGTTGCTAACCTTGGAAATCAGCATACTGTATCTCCACAAATCATGCTTCCTTGACATTGAGAATGGCTGTAGCAATCCCACAAGTCCCATTTAGCCTTGAAGATGAAAAGCCTAAGATACATAACTTCAATATATGAACTCACTTCACTCCTTACTCTTGCCACAACATAAGCATATTCTGTAGTTACAGCTTTTCACTATAGCAGTGCGGAGAGCTGGCATTTGGTTGATCATATTCCCACCCCACCAGTATAAGAGAGCGGGTTAGGCTGTGATCGGATAGGACGCAGTTTCTCCTGCTCAAATGCACAGCTGAGAGCCTCGCTAGTAACACAAGAGAGTAAGATTAAATCATTCTAGTTTCTATGCAACACAAAGTTTCACAACAACTTGCAAGCTATCTAATTAGTGTTAGCTAGCTAACCTAAGAGAAACTTGTCTGAGGGATATATGACATCCTCCTACAGAAAACAGAGCACTTATAGCCTCTATCTAGTTCTTTGACGAAATGATAAAACTGTTCCAAGAGCTATTTTTGCATTGATGCAATGCACAGTGTGGCTAAAGTGGAAAATACACAACTAAACCATTGAAAATAACCTTTAATAACCTTTTCTGTCATGTCCTGTGCAGTGTCTTGTCCAGTGTGAAGATGGTCGTGTACCATTAGGTGGCTGTTGTCTTGGTATGCCATGCCATATCTGTTCATGCATTTAGCGCAAGAAAACTCTTAGCACTATTATTGACATATTTGCAAAATATTGCACTGGAAACTTTGGTGAAAGATACGTACAGCTAATACTTCAAAATTGTTTGTGCTCTGACAACAATGCACCATTGGACTGTCTGAATTGCAATCACCATTTATTATATTTAGCAGAATGCAATCCAGTATCGGGTAGCTGGAAAACAACGCAGATTCATGAAGTGAACAATTGGATGATCACTTGTATAATAATATGCCTAGGTCAAGACAGTGTAGTGGGATTGTCACCATAGATTCACATATCTCCTAAGTTTTCACATTATGTTGCCACAAATGAACTTTTGTGTTTCATTTATAAGGTTTGGAAGTGTATTTACAGTTAATACAAGTTAAGACAATTTTGAGCCCTGTCCAATGTAAATATAGGACACAACAGTACAGCATAGGATAAGAGCAGGTGACACAGGACAGGACACAACTGTGGCACACAGATGATTTGACCCCTACTAAAAGTTTGCTTGTGCTCCATACAACGAGGCATGACAAGACAATAGACACCTAATGGTACGGGGCGAACATACAGAACAAGACGCAGAATTGCACAGGACAGGACAAGCCCTATTGCAGTGTTGAGCACTTAGTGTGAGAAAGTTGAAGCAGAGCGACAGATAGCAAGAGAGAAAGAATGAAAGTATATCAGGTCATGAATTAAACTTCTCTTCTGCTCTCTTGTTGACTGAATCATAAGTAATAAAACCCAATTCCACTCAGAGAGTTAATTCATTCTCCGCTGCGAGAAAAGCGTATGCTTTCTGCACACTCCTACTAGGGTCTTTCCGATATGGGTTTTTGAAGGCCAATACCAATACCGATATTTTTGGATTGAAGCTGCGATATTCGATATTTTGTGTCGATATTCAGTGTCTTTAAATTTGACAGTTTTCATGCCCAAAAATTCCTTCAAATTACAAGGATTGAGTTTCTCCTTCCGTCTTGTCAGCGTGGAAAAGCCAGTGAAATAGCACTTAGACCATGAGACACTAAAACTCTCATTGAAAACCCCTAATAGTTGTTCCAGGTGGGTTGGGAGCTCTTTAAAGGAAAATTCCACCCTCAGATCCTCTTACACTGTTATATAAAATCAATCTGCGATGCCTTTCAGTAGTTCATTTGCGATGAAGTGTTGTAATTTACCTTTTCGTTGTACCCATTTTTCCTCATCCTGACTCGTCTACTTCTATTTCAGTTAGTGCTTTCCTACATTTCCCAGGATGCCTTTCGACAACCCCCAGAGAACGTGCCTGAATTTACATGTTGGAGAAAGGAAGAGGAGGGAGCAATAGCATAGTAACAGCAAGAGAGTGGGGCCCCTTACTCAAAATGCAACATGTCTTATAGCTGCATTGCATTCTGGTCTATTGAGGCCTATTCCCGAAGGAGAAATTGTTCTCTCTCCTCTTCTCCGATGGAGTTCTCCCTGTATGGTTGTTGAACGTCGGTCTAGAAGAAGCCCTTGCTCTTTGATTCTGAGGGGCTGACACCAAAACCTGACGTTTACCGTTGATGTTTTCGATAGTCAATCAATTTTCTGCTATCAAACTGCATTGTAGCTGCACTTGAAATATCAACATCATATCATCATATCGATGTCATGTCATCTACGGTTGGTTATCCACAGCAATAACAAAAACACACCACCAAACAGTGTTTAAGTGTTTTAGTGTTTAGTGTTTTATTCTTGTGCCTTTTTAAATGAAAATTTAATGCACAAAAAATGTATCAAACAGCTAAATTATACATTTCATTGTAGGTTTTAAAAACGTTTCATGTAGCTGTGGTCAAGGAGGACCCTCCTTCATATCGGCAGCAGACATCATTGACTGAAAAGATCAATGTCGGCCCGTATATCGGAGAACAGATGTATCGGTCTGACCCTACGTTACATATGTTCTCCACCAGCGCCATTATTCATTGTTGAAGTTTAAACAGATACATATGGTCTCGTTTATTAATCTTCAACTCCGGTAATATTACGTTTTACTGAAACCAATTACAAAGCCGGATTGGTGAATGTCTCGTCTCCCCGTGGACCTCCCACAGCTCTGCTCCTGCTGGACCTTCCTCATGCTGTACTTCTGGGGTTGCGAAAAGCAATTAAAGGCACCACCTGTTTCTCCATTCCTTCTGCCTCCACTGTCGGGTAATTGGAAACCTCTGTCTATTGGCACTGGTGTTCCACTACATCTGTAGCTAATAGCTCACACAGCTACCTCCCAAAGCATCAAAGTAACACTAAGGATTGAATTATGCAACCGTTCATAGGCTGCTAGCATGATATGATGGGACTTATTTGACACTAAATAACTGCAGGAATGAGTGGAAAACTTGCTTTAGTATTTATTTATTATTATCTATCTCAACACCTTTTCAAATGAAAAAACTAGATCTCCAAAATGGATATAAAGCATGTTGGGATGAAACCCTTTGAGCCATGCCTTGGTTTAAAGGTTATTGATAAAAAATGTAATATCAACCCATACAACATGTTCTCATACACCGTTGGTATGATTAAATCGGAAAAAAAAACCTTTGCTTTGCAGAAATGAGTCAGAATCAGAGCCTGAACATGTTTACTTTCCACCATGCTATTTCAGTGTCACACTACTGCCCTGTTTCAGTCAGAGCTCTGCCTTCTGTTTAACTCGATTCACTGGACATCATACAGAGTTAGGGTGCATGACATTTTGTAACTATGACAGCAAATTTGATATGAGATCAGGCTGACTCACATATACATGAAGCTGCTGTGTTTTAGACTAGCAGCAAAAAATAAGATGGCAATAATGTCAGTATTATTAAAGAAGAATTAAATACAGACAATTATATGTTTCTGTGGGATGAAATATCTTAGACATATTTAGAGTGAAGAAACATTTTCTTCGAAATAATTACTCTCTGTTGCCGACACAATAGTGATTCAATCCCATTCATTTGCTGTTCTAAAGACCCAGAGTCTGGTAGGTCTTTCCTGGGAAAAATCCTCTGGTGCACAGAAGTGATGCGTTTCTGGTTTGTTTTTAATCAATAGAAGAAGAGCTGGATAGTTAGCATGAGCAGAGATAGCCACCGTGGCTGAACAGACAAAGAAAAGAGCGCCACCTGCAGAAATTAAAACTCCAAGGAGAAAGATGTCACAGTGCTGGACACACTGTTTGATTGACAGGTGATCACTGGGAAGAGCAGTGCAGAAACACCACAGCGACGAGGCTGAGAGACAAAGGAGACAAATGGAGACTAAATAAAATGCAGGATTTCACAGATTACCAATTCAAGTCACGAAAAAATACCCAAACAATCCGTTCACTTCCTCATAATTCAGAGCAGAATCAAAAATGACTCCTAGATGACTTGCATCAGCTCTTATATTGCCAAATATCACAACTTCACTGTTATAATCATGAAGATGAAGAAAGGTTTGAAGGATCCAACATCTAAGACCTGCCAGCATTACGTCTAATGGGTATCGCACGAAAATACTGTGTGTAATCTTCATAAAGGTAAAACATAATACATTAGATTCATCCATTTTAAGCATACCAGTCACAAAAGCTGAATGGAGCTCTACAAGTAATGTTTCAGGTTATTTTATAGAACTTGGAGAGTGTACACAGTAGAAATATGAATTGGGTGACATGGAGCATAGGTCTCCAGCCAGATTCAAACCCATTACATTGCAAGTACTCGTCCGCAGGGATGCAGGCCGAACGGGTCTGAGCAGTAATCCCCTCTGCTGTACACTCCACATTTACAAAACTCTGGGCACTCATATTTATTTGGTTTAATGCGTTTTAAAATGAACTTTCGACAAGCACACTGCCTCTCCCTGTATCATGTTCACAAGCGTTGAGCGTAAAGTTGAGCGTGTATATTTAGCGGGAAGATGCATGCCTCCGTAGAGCTGCACCCATTAACTCCAAGGCTGTTAAGGGAGAGTGATCTGCCCTTGCTTAACTCCAAGCGAAAAAACAAGTGGGTAATGCATATGTGTGAGATAAAACCACTTAAGTCTTTCTTCATTTCATTTTCTTGTGTCGAGCTGTAGCAACCCTCAGCTAGAATGCATAAGCAGGCAGGTTTTAGTGTTCCCCAACTGGATGGTCTTGTTAGCCACTTTGATTTGCACTTTCCCGTATGTCTGGGAGGATGCAAAGAAAAAAAAAAGAAAAAAAAAAAATTTAAGCATAACCTCATAATCTTGCAGAATTATACGAGCTCGTGTGTTAGATTTCGCTGATGCACACGTCAGCAAATCTTTTTTTTTATACTGATTCAAGTATCCATATTACCAAAATGTCACCCCTGAAGAGTTCACACCACCATTAACCTTTTCAACGGACACACTTTAGGCCTCATTAACCTTTCCGGGCGCCGCAAAATAAAGAGCGAAACGATGCAGCTTTCACACTCACCAACATCGGATTTAAGCAAGTCCCAATACCTGACCAACCATGAAATTGAGCACTTACTAGGTCTCACTGGTGACAGAGCGAAATCAAGGTGGACTGCAGGTGGCTGTTCGTGTATGTGGAGAATCCTATTGACTGGACTTTGAAATTGGTATGAAATATTCATTGCCTAAACGTATTGGTTTCCCCCGGAGTAAACGGAGGCCGCTTGGAGAGACGGCGTCCAAGGCAGGGGCCTCTTGTGTTAGCGTTGCTGTGACGTACCTGGGAATGCATTTCCCCTACAACGAGCATACTCGTCGATACTTCATGATGCTCCGTTTCCAAGCGAAAGAATCATCAGTCAACAATAATCAAGTTGTTGCATGAGGCTTTATAAAAAAAAAATGAGGGAGGGGATTCAGGCACATCAAAATGAGTAAAATGATCTCTCGCGGGGCCGCTATTGGCTCTGGCATGGTCCACAATTTATGCTCCCTACTCTAATCAGTGTTGACCCATCTAAAATTGACCTCTTTCATGCACTTTTAACTGGAAATGGCTCTCACAATGGGAAGTTAACTCAGACTGCGGCACCGCCATTTCTCTTTCAACTAACCTCAGCAGGCTTCCAATATAAATCTAATAAGGAGCCGGAACTGTGGTCTTCTATGAGTATGTCAGCTGTGTGGCGGTGGATAATGTATATGTCTGCACAGGTTAGCACAATAGACTGGGGTTGGTCAGAGGGAGGAAAGAGAGGCTAACGCTTTAATGAAAGAACCCACCGCGGTGAGTACAACAAGGTGGGGTTCAACCGACATGGGTTTTTGAAGGCCAATCCCAAGAGCAATATTTTTAGACCGAAGTGAAGAATTCATTTACAAAAAAACATTGAACAATCAAATGCATCTGGTATTTATCGGTCTGATATATCATCAAACTGCAGTATCAGTCTAACCCTAATTACAGGCTGCCAGACAGCCAGCTTGCTTTTATCTATTCTTTTCCTATGCTGAACAGTACAGTTGCTGTGCGTGCAGTAGTTTCCCTGCTGCTGGTAACGCTGTGATCTGGCCAGCGACTGAAGTGGTGTTGCGGTCTGTGACCGTAATGTTACCTGCAAGCTGGAGTCTGTGGACTGGGTCACGACACGGCGTCTCAGGCCGAGGTCCGGGGTTTTGGTCCAGGCTTGTGTGGTCATGACTCCAACACTGCACCACCATCACTATGGCAACCCTCCGAAAGACTGCCTGCACCATTTCCAGTCATTAGCACATTTTAAAGGCAGAATATCTTCTCCCGGCTATACCGTAATTCTGACAGCCTTTCAATATCCATCACAAAGCATTGGCAATAAGAATTGGAACTGCGCGAGATGCAGAAGAGCTAGACATGAGCCGATCTGACACGTATATACTACACTTTGAAACTGCCATTATTCAGTGTGCACTGTAGGCTATTCATTTATTCACACTGGAGTCAATGCTGCTGTGAATTCATTATAAATATCAGAAGAGTGTAAAACACATTTTGCCAGCTAAAACAAAAGGTCACCAAGTGCATTGCCCTTTTTATCATTTAATCATAGGCGTCTGACTTTGCAAAAGTTGGAGGGAAATGAATGTTTCAACACAGACCAGTGAAGCTTCGGAAGCGCCCGTATCTCTGCAATAGCTGGTGAATTTGTAAAGGTGCATACTTAACCATAAGACATCTCCTCTTAGTTGTTTTAGTCTTGAGCGTTAGTGATGTCTGCATTTAGACTCTTTGGGAGATTGGTGGCGAGGTTGCATTTTAGTTAGAACTGGATGTCCCCTCTGCAAAAGGCAACGCCGATTTCCTGTCCATAGAGGCAGCCGTATCTAAGAATGTGATTTTCAATTGTAAAGTACTATTTTGCACTTTTACAACACAGAGTACATATTGGAAACAGTCAGTTCTGAAGCTACACCAAAACCCTACGCGTTTAATCAAAATCGATGGACAATACGGAAAAGACTTGACGCAAGGAAGCCGAGTAAAATTGTAAAAGTGTTAAATTGCACAAACAGCTCCTCTGTTGATGTGGGAGATGCGGTTTAACCTTGTCTGAGAGGTTTTGTTCTTCCAGAGTGTAATCACTACATGATATCAGAGCATATGTTGTTTTGGTTCACTGCTGCGTTGTGATATGTAGAAGACAAATTCCACTCGGGGCTAATAAAGATCTACTCTGTTCTATTTCATGCAGCAAAAAAAAGGGAAAGTCCTATCAAATAATGTGTACTGGAGCTTTCTGATGCGGGCCTGCCAGTCTGTTGTTTTTATCTGTTTTATTATCTGTCCTGCAGCACTGAGCTCAATAAACTTACCTGATCCATCCACCCACAAAAAAACAAAAACAATCACAGGGCTTTAGTCTATAAATACACATTCGAATACATGTATGTGTGGACCGTGCCTGTGTGTATGATGTGTCTGCCGGTCCTGTCTGTTTGTTTGCCTGTGTGTGTGTGTGTGTGTGCTCCTCTCACTGCATCTATCTAATTATGTGCAAAGCAAAGCTACTATGAGACAATTCAATCTTTTGTAGTAATTGATCCTTCCACCTGAGGGCAGTACTTTCTAATCTAATATCAGATAAATCTGTTTCACATCTTCAATTAAACCACAACATTGGATTTGCTTTCAGGTTGAGCTCATATGTTCTAGTTAGTTTACCGCCTTCTGTCTGAAAACAGTTCAATATAACGGCTTGTAGTTCCACCGAGCCCCTGCAGGATAAACAGCATGCACTGTACCTGCGGATGAATATCTGGATTTTATTTTTGCAGTGCTGTGTGTGAGTATATAGAATTATTATGAGGTAGTACCAGGGAACACAACAGTTCAAACCAATGCAATGAGTGAGCAGGTAGGGGTTCAGCATCTTGCTCAAGGGCACGTCACCAGGACATATGGCTTATGGACATATGGTTATGGACGCACGCAGACTGTGTCAGGGATTGAACCTGTGACCTTTCATTCGCGGAATAGTCTTTTTAACCACCCCACCTCTTTTACTGTGCCATTTCGAGGTTCCTTTGTTTTTTCCAGTCTTCACTACATGCAGTTGACCCTATTCAGAGTAAGGCTTTACAACGCTCTGCGGTACATTTCGGCATTCAGACCTGTGTTACAGAGCTGCAGTGCAAGGATAGACCAAAAAAAACAAAACAAACAAGAATATGATGCACTAGGTAAGAGTTTTAGAGACCTGTCAGCCTAAATCACATGGGCTGAAATAGAGAAGAGCGTCCCGTCCGTACTAGCTGAGACGCTGTACATTAACCCTATTTACCTACATGAGGTTCTGGTGTCAGGTATCTTCACGTCTCCACTCACAGGAAGTGATGAATCAAAAGAGTGACATCCAAACTGTCTCCTTAACAGCAGCGAGGCTACGTCTAGAGAAAGCTGGACTCACCAACGTTAGATCTTTTGCCTCTCTTGCCTCTTTGGTGTCCTTTAGTATGAAGTGATCACAGACCGGCCAGGCTGGTAAACAAGAGCGTGACAGTTTACTGATGACACACATCACAAGGTGTCTAGGTACTGAAGTTCGTAAGTTTTCAAACAGTTACCTCTCGTTGCCATTTGCAGCTGCCAGCGCGCAGGTTGCCTAATGCAGCTTTAATGTTGCAGTCTAGGTTGGGCTACTTCAAGGGAAGTTTGCTTCCCCTCTTCATCACTTGTTCCCTTTTGCTTGCAGACCTCAGGCAGTTTGTTTCTGTCTCACACCAGGCTGTGTTGCACGGAGCAGAGCTCTACTGTAGCACTGCTTTTGCTTTTTTATTCTCCCCAGAAACAATTACATTCTCCTTTACACAATTCAATTATTTCCACTGTTCAGAAACACGTGCCCGAGGCCTTGGCTGTCTCCTCTTCTTCATCCAGAGACAATCTTTTAGCTGATGACATACATAGCCACCTCTCACTGTTGAGGATAAGAAAATACTTATTTTCATAAATGAAAAACAATAATTTGCATGTCTTATGCTGGAGTGACAATTTAATTTATTCTGTGCTGTGGAGTTTATACCCAACAGTGACATACTGTAGAGTCAAACTATATCTCTTATTTTCGCAGTAGTTTGGAAATGGAGAGAGGAATCCGATAGGAACTAAGACTAAATTTTTTAGATTAATGTCACTGTCAATCTGTAAGGACTCAGTATGAATACAGAAATCATAGGGCAGGCGCACAGAAAACACCTTGAAACAGCAGATCGGTATATCGCCAGTACTAAAACCTTCCACTGAAACTGAACTACAGATAAAACAAGCCATTGGGAACTGCCATAACAGAAAGATGCTTCATGCTTGGATCATTTTTCACAGACACCTTCAGATATTGGTACCAAATAATAAACTAAATATGTTCATGAAGAACCCAAAAACCCTTTCTGTAATCTGTACTAATCTGGCCAGTGTTTAATCTGGACCTTTTGGATGCTGAATAACTTGCATGTGCCCTCTCTATGTTGTCTTATCACCACGACAATCCAAATGTCACCATCTCCTCTACCTGCAATCAACCTGAAATCAATAATGTGGTTATTCTTACTAGTGGTGAAGCGCTGATAATTAAGATATTGATATAGATATAGATATTGTTATTATAATTGGATTATAATAGCAATAGATTGTAGATTACAAAACTATAATGAACAGTAGTCATCAAAAATGTTGGTCTACAATGCACGGTTGCCCTCTATTCCTGATATTAACATGGGAGGGAAGCAGGGTAACATCCAGTTTATCCAGTCCATCGCAGTTAATCTTCAACATCTTTTCCTCAAACAAGAAGACATCTCAAAAACAACAGCACAATGCTTTTGAAAAATATCACACAAAACTCTCGCAATTATAAGTGAAATGTAGCAAAGCCATATTTGTGTCTGGGTGCACCATTGATCCAGCTGCTTAATGGAACAGTAATAAAGTGAAGGCAATATAACTTTGTTTGATCATCCACTAACAGGATTAGAGTTTTATAGAACAAACCTCTAATAGGTTTGATGATAACAGCAGCAGATCAAAACTAGATATTCTTCTTAGGAAGACATAATCAACTGTAATTCCTATATTGGGTTGCAATTAAGTTGTGGGGATTGTTATCAGGAAGCTTAATATTCTGTGACTGCTTTTTAAAGTCGTACAGTGATGAAACTCTGCATGTCAATAATCTTAAATCCGTGGTAGGGGTTTGTGCCTTGCTTGTGATCTCGCATTATGGGAAAATGGAAATGAAAGCCAGACTGAAATTAGATTTTGACAACTATTATTCTCATTTGGCACTCGGGCGTATGCTTCTAGCACATTAATTTTAACATTTTGCAAAGAATGTTTTTTAAGGGTTGGACCCATATGGGCTTTTGAAGGCCAATGCAGATTGTACTGAAGCTGCTGGTAGCCAGTATTTTGGTATTCAATATCTCTCTTGCCAAGAAATTACAAATATTCCGTGAACTTTATTCCACCTAATTTTTGAGAGGCACCGTCTCATCCATGATGTCAGCATAACTAAAATTGAATGAAGATCTGCTATAACAAAAAAGTTGACTAGCTTTTGAATACATTTTTGCAAGGCTTTGTGTGACATCCAAGAAATGTTTCAGGGTAACCACATTTGGTACAGTGTCAGATGGGAGTTTGAGAACCAAGGTTAAAATGAGTCATTACTTTAAATTACTGGTCAGAAATATTTGATAGAATATCCTGAAAATGAATGAATGAATTGTTCTTATTGATCAGGATTCAACCTTTAATGTTGCATGCCACTTTCAGAGGTCACTGAAAACATAATCACTTTGCTATTACATGTTAGTCAGCTAATCGGTAACAACATTTAGAACATTATTTATAACAGTCATTATCTGTCCCCCACTACACATAGCACATACAGTAGGACAAGGTTCAGTTCAAACAAAAATATACCAGTGGAAAAGATATATTGAAATTTTATTTTTGTAGAGTTTTATCTATAGAAATATTTGTCAGAGGCAGAAATATCTTATTGGTTGAGTTAAACCTCAGTGGGCGGAGCCAAATAACAAATTTTCAGAGTGCAAGTTAGCTAACTGGAGAACTTGAATTGCAAAGCAGAAACTCTGAGAGAAATATGAATTATATTTGTTTATGACCATGGAAGGTCAGCAGGCTAGCTATCTTACCTGCTGTAGATAGCTATAGGCTAGGGTTAGGGTTAGTTTGGAACGTCAGCTAGGCTAACTAGCTAACCTAGATAACTAAATTTTTTTCAGGTATTAGCAGAGCGCTAGGCTTCATGATGTTAGCTAGCTCCTCTCTTTCCCCTTACCTTTTTCACTGGGCTTCAGTCTCATGTTACTTCATCAGAAAAACTGGTTCTTTGACTCCGCCCACTGAGGTTTAACTCAACCAATGAGATTATTTCCACCTCCAGAACAGCTCTGCCCCTGAGACATGTTTGAACAATTAAAACTCCAGTCTGCTTTAATTTTAAGCATTTAGTTGACACTCTCATCCAGGATGACTTTTACCGAGCAGCTAAGGGTTCACTGCTTTGCTCAAGCACACTAGCAGCATGTGACTGCAGGGATCAAACCTGTGACCTTTGAGTTATAGGTCAGTCTTGTTGACCATTTGTCCAACATTCCACATAAACAGTGTGTGACGGTCTCTTTATGAAACCAAATGGCTGACAACATTTGTGACTGACATACAGTTTGACATGTGCCTGTGTACCTGCTATGGAACATACTATTGCATCTTTCTGCCAAAGAAATCATTTGGAACATGTCATTTGGAAAATACTCTGGAGATTTCTCCTCATCTTGCCAATTACAGCCACACAAATAGGCAGCTGAGGTCAAAAGACAGCTTTGACACAAATTAGCCTTATTTGCCTCTCTCAATTGGCCTACAACACAGATTACTGTGGACAGTCCAAATGATTCTAATATCTACTAGCGGTGCTGCCATTTTACATCTGTGTGCTTCTCTCAGAACAGTATGTTTACTGTATGTAGCTCATCTTTAGCTCATTCGCCAGAATTAATGGGATCCCCTAACAGCCAAATAACAAGTTAATGTAAATGGCAAACGTCCCTATTACCCCACAACGCATAACCCATGGTCACAACTCACTTGTCATATAATGCCAGGAAACGGGGAGTGCTTGACTAAAAGTTTTGGACTAATGCCTTTTTATGGTTATGCATTCTGTGAGATATTTTGCTCTTTAAACCCGATATAAAATTCACTACAATGGTTCTATGGATGTATTGCAGCGATGACACAATGAAACACAGTGTTTTCCTCTGTCAAAGCAGCTGTCAGATAGGATTCCTCTCCTGCACGCCAAAAGTGCGCCAATCAATCAACGTTCTCAGGGTTCTAAAAAATGAGAAATGAAAGTACTAATTTCAAGTATTTGTCGACAATAGGCTAATACAACTCTTTGATGGTTCGAGGAGTTTAAATAGGGCCTAAGATTTATAATCCTGATTTATCCCGAGATCAATACTCCTGGCTTTCACATTGGACAGGGGATCTTCTAGCTTGACTGACAGAATGCATTTTAACTCATTTGTCTCATGCTCCGTCGATGTGTTCTTCAGCAACATTCTACATTTACTATGTAGGCATTTAGCTGATGCTGTTATCTAGAGCGGTTTACAGTGAGCACATAGTGACGGTCAAGGACAACAGGACACACTGTTGCTATACGGGACAGCCTGTCAAAGCACTATACACCCTATAAAATCTGTTTGGAGCAGAAAGCTGTCTTCATGCAGCGTCCCTCCCTATCGGAGTTTTGACCCCTGACCCGCTGCACGAATCTATCACATCCAACATACGTCATATGACCTATCTATCATAAACTGTACATGAGCCAAGGGGGGAAGAAACCAGATAACATGAAATGATGCTGTTGATCAGTCAGTTTAGCATTTGAACCCACTGTACACGATAATGTCCATGCAGTGTCCTTGCTCTCATAAAATTCTGATTGCACAGAGGGTTGTCATCCACTCTAATTGATACCACAATTAAGAGAGAAGAGAGAAGAAAATGAGCTGAGGGGAATAATAATCTTAAAGCCCGTGCCCTTACTTCGATTGTCAAATAATAATAATTTGAGGAAAGCTCCTCGTGTTTTACTTTAAATGAACAAAGTTCTATTACCTCAGATAGTTGTTAAAGATATTTGGAGGACATCCATGGCGTACGCAGTTGTACCATTTTGTTAAAAGCCCAGTCGATAAGCAATTTGGGCTAAGCTTCCAGTTTTTGACATCAACTAATGAAGCCAATGAGCGCAGAGACAAGACACAGAGCTCTCAATTGGAACAGTTACAGCACTGCTGTTATGTGTGATTAACAAGGCAAACCAACTCCATTACAAACATCCTCTAGTGCTGTTCTGAGCAGCATCCAGCGCTAAGAATTTAACTGTATTTTAAATACAATAGTGGGAACTGTGGCAAAAATCCATGAAATGATTAAAGCTGCTCTATACCGATTGCTGCAATTGAAGTTTCCCCATTATACGCTCCTTCTTACTTTTTATTTTTTTACCATCAAACAATGGTTGAAATCACATTGAAATCAATGAAATCCACCGTGACCAGTCATTTAGACAAATACTGTATGTTAAGCTCTATTGTCATTGAAATATTTAAGTGTTAGAGAGCATTATCTGCTCTGAACATAAGTGTGGTTTTTTTTCAGTGGAAAGGGATTTTTGAAGTTCAATAATTTAAGGCTGGAATGAAAGAATAAACCTTCATGCTCTATCCCTCGCAAGGGAAATTGTAAGAAAGCACCCTTGTCTACTCACTCCGCCATTATAAACATGTTAGTGCTACTCTGCGGCTGGCTGCAGTGAATTCTTAAGCTAACAACTATCTGCCAATTATTCCAAATCAGTATTTGTGAAACGTGAGATCTTAGATTTTAGAGAATGCCAACCACTGACATTCATGTCTGATGGGTAAATTTAATATGGTTAGACTTCTAAAAAATGTGTTTGTGCCCATTCAGGGCTGTCTACCTGAGAAAATAAAATGCTCTGATCTTTACAGTGTATTTCTGACACAGCTTAGTAGGGGAAAGGTGCAAAATAGGCTTCAGTTGAGAAATTATGATGTTATTTTGCCCCCACTCATCCTCTGTTCACACATAGACAAACACTTCTGTGTAACTGTAATATGGGGTTAAGTGCTTTATGTGTTCCGTGGGTGGGCCTTTTGCCAATTTACTTGTTTTAGAGATAAATGTGTCAGGAGTTCATCACAACTAGTCGTACTTGTATTTGTTAAATTGAAATTACAACATTGGGATTTGGGATTAATATGATTACTATATTATAGACTCTTGAATTAACACATTGGTGAAATAAGTGGAAGAAAATGCTAACGTGCTAATATTCAATTTAAGAATTCCAATGTAAAAGGATCACATGTTTTTTCTCATGGCCATGGACGGTATGTGTGAACGTGAGCAACCCTCTCCCAGAGCTATCAATTAGAGAGAGCCGAGACTGAAATCGCTAATGTGTAGCCTGGAGCCGCGCCATCGTTTGAGCTCTATACCATAATAGTCGTGAGCAATTATGAAACACAAAATTAAGAAAACTTCAATCAAAAACATCACACGAAAGATTGTAACGTGTACTTTTTCACGTCACAACCCGCATGACATTCTGGATCCACTGGGAGAATCCAGGACCAGTTGAACGTGTGGAGCCACATGGAACCAGCTTCATGGTACAGTATCGTAACGTATCGTATTGTATCGTTGTCATTGTATCGTTGATCTAGTGTATATAGCATAGTTTCAGTATAGTTCCTCATTTTTATGGCAGGGTATATTTTAACTTTTTAATTATGAGATTGATTTAACCTCTTACTGTGTATGACATTGTGGCGTCTTGTGAGCAAC
>OOFE01046271.1:21441-33033 GCA_900323365.1 Monocentris japonica
GGGGGGGGGGGTCCAAGGCCAACAAGAAATCAATTGAAAGGAGTAAATCGAGTCACAACCACTATTTCCTTTCCTACCTTTCAAATCTAAAGTTCAACACTGCAATCAATTGACGGTGGCTTGGCCTTACTCATGTTAGACTACAGCAGTACAGTTTACAGTGCCATCGTGACATCCCTATCCCGTCTACCACGTGTTTTAAAGCTCACAGCTGCAAAGCTTCTAACCCAAACAAAGACACTTTATTGGATCACCTCTGTTCTGGCCTCTCTACCTTGGCTCCCTGTTGAGTTTAGACAGTACTTTTAAGTAAAACCCCTCTTAAAGCTCTTCATTATTTAGCTCCTGCCTACGTTGCAGATTTTTCATCTCCATATGAGCAGGGTTGCAGCCTTAGGTCCTCGAGTTAAAGCACTCCAGACTGCGCTGAGGTCTAAACTGAGAACAATGAGAATGAAAGTCAATTTGGCATTTGCCATTAGGGCACCCAGGTTTTAACCATGATCTGCCCGAGGAGCCGACTCTTTAAACTCTTGTAAAAAGGTCACTTTTTCAAAATGACCTAATGTGCTAATGTGTGTAGAATTGTATTCAAAATGTTCTGTTTTTTGTCATATACTGATATCAATTCTCTTTACACTGTAGAGCACTTTGTTTAGCAAATTGCCTGATAAATAGTTTACTGATATTGGTTTTAGCATTAGTGTTATTCAAATACTCTAATATGGGGAGCTTGGAGGCAAGGGGAGGGATTATGTGGGATATTGGACAACACTGTGTCATTTGAATCACATCACACCTCTTTGTTGTGCAAAGACGACAAAGTCGACAGCACACAACAACCACAGCCTTCTACTGCCGGTCACTGAGCTGGCCCACTGCAGCGTTTGGGGGCTAAGACCCTTGCTCAAGGGAAGCTCAAAAGTAGTTGTTGAGGTAAAAGGTATCGAGAGGTAAAAATACAGAGTCTATTTATGCCCTTCTGGCTCTGGACCCTCACAACCCTTCTGATTTTCGTCAGTTCAGTTACCGCTTAAAAAAAAAAAAAAATGTTTTTTAACCTCTTGATTTCAATATAGCATAACGACCTGTGCAATATGTTTTTCTATGATGGCTATTCTGGAGTTTTAGTTAGTTTTCTTCATCAGACATTTGTTATATTGAGGGAAATGCATCCTTCAGTTGGTTTTTTAAATGGCACTGCACCTTCGCTTTGGTCTGATAGTATTACTCGTGTGCACAATCACAGAGTGAGTTTCATGATTCACTGAAAATAGAAATGTACTTTTCGAGAGACAGTTTTGGACCTTTTGACCTTCAATCCCAAATCATCCTGACATACAAATCGTCTTCACCAAATTACTGAACATGAACTGCTCCCAGATTTCTACAGAAGGTGTTGCCACCTATTTTGGGAACAATTTGATTCCGGTGGCCAAAGCTGGTCCGCAGGTCCTTGAACTCTTCTTATAACAAAACAACAAAATAGAGGGAGCATTTCCAGACCTTTTTGCACAAAATGGGTCCACATAACAGTATGCTCAAATGTCAGCAGATTAGAAAAACCCAAGTAAATAAAAAGCCTCCCAGGAATGCCCTTTCCACTGAGGGCATGTTGAATCTAACTAAAGCATAAGCGAACACACCATTCTCCTTTCCTGTGGTTAAACCCCCCTTTGGGGTGAGCTTTGACCTAATGCGGGTGCTGCAGAATTAGAAGTGCCAGATCGCTACCGGAAGTCCCAGGTGGGTGTGCTGTGCAGACTATAATGCTTCAAGTCTACTTGTGTCGCTAGGGATTCAGCTTAGTCTAGTGAACATTATAAAGAATACCTTATTGTTCTTTCTGACGTAGCTTGAAGAAGGTTCTGTGTTTTCTGACAATAAAGTAAATATTGAAAGCTGCGCCCCTCCCACATTCTCCTTTTGAGTTTGACGCATGCAGAGAATTTGTGGGTCTCAAAAGGGCATTGCTTAAAAGGTTTACTGGTGTGATGTGAGATGCTTATTTTGGATACGGTAAACATAAAGGAAATATATACATAAAGCCGAGTCTCTGCTGATTTAGTGTGTGCTTTTTGTCACCCATCTCATGCAGGAAAATAACATTTAGCATTGGCTTGATGGTTGTCCCCCCAAGGGCTTACATGGGTGTAGCTCACTGGACACTGGATATTGCTAGTGCTATGGTTAGGGGTTACAGGTTGAATTCCCACTGGGATCACCCACACTAATAAATAAATGCAATAAATGTGCAATACGAAGCTTTGGATTAAAGTGTCGGCCAAATGGAAAATGGCATGAAAAAATACGTAACGACTGGGGAAAACGAGACTACCATGATAGAATTGAATGTGTTCTTATCTAGCCGTCTGAAATCGGTCAATAGTCATCTATAGTATAAACCAAGGCACATATAAAATACAGAAGAATGGCTGTAAGGTAAGATGAGATATAGCTACTAACACATTGATGTCCAGTATGCCACATAACCCCTTCTTGCTCCAAGCCTTTATTTATCAAGCAAAACAAAGTGCTCTACAGTCAGGAGAATTTGTATCGGTGTATGACAATTACAGGACATTTAGAATACAATTCTACACCCATTAGCACATCAGCAGCTGAAGGTCATTTTGAAAAAGTGCCGATTTTAAAAAGAGACCTAAGAGGCAGATCCTCAGGCAGATGGTTAAAACCTGGACGCCCTAATGGCAAATGCCCGGTTGCCTTTAATTCTCATTGATCAGACTGGTTCAGACCTCAGAACAGTCAAGAACGCTTTGCTGGAGGCCTACAATAACAATGTGCAGGCTTTATATCATGTACATTTTAAAATTGATGTTTCGCTGTCGCGTCGATGTTCGAACAGAACATTGAAAGGCACTGCTGGTACATTGCCATCCAGTGCTACCAAAACGTCTCATCGTGCTAGACTCATCTTATCATCCATTTGGAACACATTTGTTCGATGTTTTCAATGACTGGGAGGTGGTGACAGCTTGTATATATAGTATCATCAAACTTTGTCTTAATCCACACTGATCATCTGACTGCATGCGAGCCATTGAAGTTGCAGAAGGTTTGGCTCTCATTCATCTAATCACATAAGTAAATGTTTGTTTGCTAGCAATTGAAACGAAATGGATATTTACGTGAAACGCTCCGATGCCTGCTATTTCTCGGGCGCCAAACAAAAAGCTGATGGATACGCTTCTGCTCAAAATGAGTGTTTCTGATCCGAGCTCACAAAATACCGTAGCATTAACGCAGGCTTTTAAGATGCTGAGAGAACGCCTAACTGTACTTCAAATATAAAGTATCATACATTAATAGGGGGAAAGATCAAAGCAATCCATCAGATAACAACATACTGTAGGTAAGATTTCCTTGATGAGTGTAGTAGAGAGAAAAAGGCTGGATGGGTTTTGAGCATGATTGCCATCCGCTGCTATGAAATTCCATTCCCCTAGACACAGGGGGACTGAAATTGGTTCGGGAGTGTTAACCAAAACAAACCTGAGTACCTCATGTTCTTTGGCTCTCATTCTAATTGGCACAGATCAATTGCGCCTTTATTACAGGACTAAGATAAATAACCTTGTCTTCCTTCTCTGCCAATTTAAAGGGACACTCACAGTCCCTGCTCCTTGCCTCTTGCTTTAATCCCTGCGGAGCCTATACACTTTTAATCCCCCCTGCTGGACCAGTACACAACCTCAGCTCATCATCCATCCAACACTGTAGAAATGAAGGGTTCCTAAGGGGTCCTTGGAAAGGCCTTGGGGTGCCTCAAAGATCAAAAAGATGCCCGCAAGAAGCTTGGGTTTCTTCAAAGCTCCTTTAAGAAACTTTTTCAGGTGCTGTCAGAAATTGCACAAGTTTGAGAAAAATCCTATTAGGCTGTTCTGCCCTGTTCTTTTTTTCAGGAATCATCTTTGTATGTATGTGTTTATGTATGTTCCTGAAGGTATGGTGAGCATTATATTTGCGATTATGTGGCCCCCCTTTATTATAAAGATATACTTTTACAGAGGAATTATAACTGTGCTAGACTTTTAAACTAATAATCTGCATTTTCTTTATCGCCAACTGATACAAAACAATAGTCATCTAACCTATAGCCAGTTCAAGTGATGCGTTTTATGTTTCTGGTTTGTTTGGAATAAACAGAAGAAGGACTGGGTAGTTAGCATGAGCAGCGATAGCCGCCGTGGCTGAACAGACAAAGAAAAGAGCGCCACCTACAGAAAGTCAAACTTCATAAACAGAAAATCCAAGGAGAAAGACGTCACAGTGCTTGACACACTGTTTGATTGACAGGTGATCTCTGGGAAGTGCAGTGAAGAAACACCACAGCGATGAGCGCTGAGCATCAAAGATGGAGACAAAATAAAAAAACACTAAAAAGACTGACAGAGATTAAGCTAATTATAAATGTGTAATCGTATCCTCTGTTCATTCAGCTGCATTAGTATTGTTGCCCTCAGTAGGCTCATCCCGCAAAGGTTTCCCAGAGGAAGCTTTTCTTCTTAGTTTTCCACCCAGCCTGATGTTCCTGAGCTGAGCATACTCTCAGAACACAGCACTGATACTGTTTGGTCTGCTCTGCATGGGCTCCACAACATATTGTACTCCTGCTGTATCCCTGTGCATTCAGCTCACTGATCAGAGGAGACTGTCAGTGCATACATCCCTGTACATTCAGTAAATAAACACAGCAGAGGTTGAGCAATGTACAGGCTTTATCTGATGCATGGGGTATGATTGATCGATCCAAAATGCTACTGTATATGTCCATTTAAAAAAAAAAATAGCAACCTGAACTATTTCAAAAGCACAGATGATTCTTTCCTCAACTAAATAACAACATAATAGCAATGTTGTAAGAACTTCAGATGACTTAACCCATGTTTTTTTTTAAACACATTTTTTATTATTTTCATTCAAAATAAATGAGTAAACAAGTAAATAATAAGTATAACTACAGTAACTAAATTGAAACTAAAAAGAGAGAAATAAGTATAGCATAGGTGTAATAGTAACCCAGAATTTGCTTTAAGTTCAAGCTAGCAATCATTCTGTACGAGTAGTCATTATTTTCAAATGGTGGAGATCTCAATTTAGTGAAACTCCTAATTTAAACTTCCCCTGCGTGGGGATCACTTCCATCATCTATTTGTTGACCACACAGAGAAAATTCTCTGTCACACTGCCAAGTAATTGGGATCAGGCCTCTAATCTTGTATCTATCCACTCCATCAGTGTTAGTAACTCTGCATTTGTGTCATACGGTGGAGTACAAACAGACAGAGGATCGATATATTGCCGTGGCTCAATAAGTCTGTAACCCCAGGCCATGGTGTAATACCAGCCTCCACATCATAAACCCCAATCTGCTGTACCTTGGACTCTTTTATCAGACAGGCTGTTATATTTCCTGTCAGAAACTGTGCCAGTCGCCACACTTGCTTCCTTACCATGCAGTGTGGATACCACAATGAGAACAATCTCAATGAGAAAATGCACAAAGGTCACCTTTTAATTAAATCATCAAGTTTCATTACGTGCAAGTGCTTTTGAAGGCATCATGCTTTTGTCTCTTCCACAGTCTCCAGCTGTCTTTGATCATCTAGACTACTGTGCATTAATGATCTGATGTAATTGTGTAATTTTGTAGTGTTGTTAAGTTTAACAATTTAGCATTTTCTGTCCGTCTTACTCTTTTGAATAAATAGTCAGTTTTAATTACACCTTAGTTATTGAATCCATTTTTAATTCTCATTTATTTTTGGTCGGTAAAATCCGTGGACCTTTTAGTCTAGTTTTTGTTAGACACATTTTCATCATCTCTTTTAATGTCTATGTAGAGGCTTTGCAGTTGCATCACAAATCTCCTAGCAGCCACACATGGCTCTGCCATGGAGGTCCTTCGGAGAATTGAATGGCTAAATAAATGACAAAAAGGGAGATACCTGAAACAAGAGTTGTGGTGTGTGTGGAGGTCAATTCAGTAATAAAAGGTGAATAGTCTGCTGAGGTCTTGTCTTCAGCCCTAGTCTCTACTCCAAAACATTATTGAGCTGTAGCGTGAGAAGAGGCAGCTCAGTTAACCTGAACAAACTGTTAGCTGGCTAACTAGCCAGCAGGCTAATTTAGTTCATGCTAACATGTGACTACTAGCCATTGCTAACACTAGCTTGTACATGGTAAGGTAGCTAGTGTGTAAATTAGATGTGTTAACAACAAGACAGTGCTAGTTAGCTGACCAGATACTATAGTTAGCTAGCTAATCAAATTAATCAGATGTATCAGTGGCAAAATGATCAGCACATAATTTCACCATGTCTCTTCAGTTCTGCTGAGACGGTAAAGTTGTACATTTGGTAACACACCCAGCTGGTCATAGTCATTACTGCCCACAAGCACCTCCACTATGGCCACTAGAGGGTGTTACATCACCTGAAATCCATCTATTGGGTAGAAGTCACACGAAAAGCTTCCAAACAGTTTTCAGAATATCTATGTATGTGAGGGAGGGACATGCAGCATGTTTGCATTGCAGGAAAGTATACTAAAACGTATCTTAGATGTATTGTAAATTCATTTTAAGCCCTATTCACATGGGACCAGTATCACCTGGGGACCTCATGTGATTTAGAAATTACCCCCCACGTCTGTGTTTCATGCGACACATTCGCACGGGATAAGCGAAGTCTGTATTTTACTCGAATTTGCTGACAGATATTCATATAGCTTGCACAACATGTCTAGCAGTTAGCTACCTGACAAGCAGAATGGCAATTTCACTAACGTAACCTTGTTGATCTGTAGCGAAGTACGGTAGCTTTATTTTTGTTTTCAATTGTGTTTTCAGGTTGCCAACCTATGAACAACCCTGGGGACATCAGGATGGATAACGGGGAGTTCAGAAGATGAGGAACCTGAGTGTCGGAAGTACAACAACATTTTACAGTAGGCCTGTAGACTACATAATACTGTAACGCTATATCATGTTAATGTATATGTAGACATTATAGCGTTTCTATAGCTCAGTTAAGAAACAAATAGAAGCATCACTTAGTAAATTATTACTGAGTGAACCTGCTCAATTTTGTTTGTGCTCAGCAGGTTCATCTGGGAGCCTTGAGGCTCTGTCAAACACCTCAAGGGAAAATGATGCATAGGATGATGCATCCAGTCAAGCCC
The DNA here is from genome assembly GCA_900323365.1 of Monocentris japonica. Classification (NCBI taxonomy): domain Eukaryota; kingdom Metazoa; phylum Chordata; class Actinopteri; order Trachichthyiformes; family Monocentridae; genus Monocentris; species Monocentris japonica. Next base: position 28,648 of record OOFE01046271.1, read on the forward strand.
TAGCTTATTCAGCTTTGTTGTCCTAGTTTTTGTTGTATGTCTATTTCTATATAAGTACAAGAGAGCAATGGAAAAAATGGAGTCAAATTTCTTGTATGTGTACACATACACGTACACATGTGTATGCGAATAAAGCTGATTCTGATTCAAAGCACCACCTCCACCTGCTGCTGAACCAAAGCCACAAGGTGGGCTCTCATGTTGAGTAATGTTCTTGTCAATTCAGTAAGAATCAGTTTATAAAATGGATGATATGGTTAGCTGTAGATGCTACTTCATTGTCAAAGATTCTGTGCACACTAAATCCTCATTCCTGTGTAAACACTACATGTTGTAAAAATTCATCATTAATTATCTTGTTTTGATCTATTTGGATGTGGAAATTCAGTTTCATCATTCTGTAAAATTGGAATCAAATGTATTGGAAATAACATTTATATAATGAGTTTATAAAATAATGAAAATATTTAACTAAAAAAATTTAAGGATTTAATTGCATACATTCAGTTATTGCTGAGTGAATGTGCTGATTGAATCACTTCAGTCACATGTTCATACCTATTACACTTTTTAATGTATTGAAATAAACTGAACTGATCATAAAAAATGTAAGCTTTGATGCATCAAATTGTTGCCGAAGGAATGGAAATTGAATTGAATCACTGTTGCATTGAATTTAGCACTAAAGGCGTTTGTATTGAGCCTGTTGAAAGATAGAAAAATGTTCCTTACCACATGCCATGCATGTCATCCATCTCATCATCTTTCGAGATTTTGCTCTTCTGATGGATTTGAGCTTGCAAATGGGCAAGCCTGGTTGAATTTGCACCCAAAATGCCATCAAAACCTTCATTTATACTTTCCACCGTATCCTCCATAATACTCGATCGGGAAAGAGGGAGAAAAAAGGCGCGTTGAAAACAAAAAAACCTTGCTAAAAAAAAAAAAAATACGACCCCAAATCACGAGATGCCGATTCGCACGGGACTAATATTATTACACAACCTCTGTGTTTTGCGAAATATGGTAGGTAATTTGCGGTGGAATTTTTACTTTACAAATTACGGACATGGCAGATTCGCATGGGATTAAGATCACAGACGACCTCCGCAATTATTACAAATTACTAGAGGTCCTCAGGTAATACTAGTCCCATACGAATAGTGCTTTAGTTCACTTTTTCTTCATGTATGTGTTTTGTAAATAACATTGCGTGCATGTATGTGTGTGTCTGTGGTTGTGTTTGTGCATGTGTGTGTCCTATAGGAGGGCTGTCAATTGTATGTGGCATATGTATATGTGTGTATGTTCTCCATGTGATATGTATTTTTGTGGTTCATTTGCACTACTTCTGTATTTGTTTTGCTATTCTTATTTCATGTACATTGAGTTTTCCTGTGTATGAAATGTGCTATATGAATAAAGTTTGACTTGACTGGACTTGACATGATCTTGAAAATCAGTAATTGTGATTTCATTACCCATGACCACTCTTACCTTCTAAATCAATAGTCTGTGCATGCCTCCTTAATTTATCAAATCCATTGTTACAGCTACAGCTCACATACTGGAAGATGATACTTCCTGAGAATTGCATTATTTACACTGTAAACCCGAATAAGTAAGGAGAACTCAAAAGTCTGAGGATATCAGAGCTGTATTATATTTGGAGTTAGTTTTACATGTACTTTTTGATTACAGTTAAATTAAATTACCGATTAAGCCAACTCAAATATTTTCAGTAAATGCAACTCAAAATATTCAATTGACAGAACTGAATAATTTTAAGTATAAAAATTTTAAGTATATATTTCATGTTTAATAAACTCAATATTTATTAGTTTCTTTTTCAATCTTTTAATTAATCATAACATTGACTTAATTAAACTCAAAATCATTTACCTCAAAACATAAAATATTTGTGGCAACTGATTGCCATAATTACCTTAATTAATGTCTAACGTCAAATTAAAAGTACAAAAAGTCAATATTTTTTTCTATGCAAAAGTTTTGCCCACATTCTTCCTTTTTAGCACAGACTGAAACATAAATAATATTTGAAAGACAGAAAAAAATTAAAAAGAAAATAAAAAACAAGCTAACAATTGCAAAGGCACACTTTGGGCCATCTGGTTGTAACCTGTGTAGGGCAGTAGGGCAGCAACTTAATTGTTTATAAACTCTTCATAACTCTAAAACTGGTAAAATGTCAAATTTGTACATTAACATGTACAAAGGCAGTGTGTAGCCTACTTTTGGCCATCTGGTTTAAACCTAGCAATTTTAAAGGTGCACTATGTAGTTTTGGAAAAGAAATTCGAACTCAGAAAGGTAATAATATGAATAAGGTAATAATACAAACTCAAAATATTAATTTGACATATTTCCATAACTGAATAACAAGCCGTCCTCAGAGGGACATAAGGTCCCTAGAACACTGTTTGAAGCTAGAAGGTGGCTACTTAGAAGGGTCCTGCAAATATAAACAAAGTAAAACAGTATGAAATTGTGTTTTCCTTTGAGGACAGTTTGTTTATTCAGTCATGAAAATGTATTAAAGAAGATCTTTCTCTTCTGATTCAAATTTCTACCCCAAAACTACATGGTGCACCTTTCAAAACAATATCTTGATAAATGTCATGAATAGCTTATAAACTCTTCAGCTCTATCAACTCTTCAAACACTGCATATAATGTTAAAATGGGCCACCTGGCTGAAAACCTGTGGAGTAGAGCAGCAACGAGTGAGCCACTGGAATCCACTTTTCCTTTTCAGAATCCACTATTCCTTTTCAGATCTAGAGTTCTACACCTGTATCATCAAGTCATTCTTGAGAGTCTTTGGCCTGGGTGACAGTTTACAGTCATCCAGACCAAGTAAAATTTTCTGAGTGAATTCAAAAGTGTTGGTCAGTCCTTTGGGATAGCTGAGATGTAGTGCGTAGATCAGGCCAAACCAGGAAGGCATTGGCAAGTCTGGGGAGGTTGACCACCACATCACCTTCTCGATGATTTTCACTGGGTGGTCGTGAACTGGACTCGTGGCATTGTCGCTGACGGCTGTAAGGAGGGCCACTGATGCATCCCCAAGATCTGGCTCATCCAAATCATCCTGAAAGTGATGAAATGAAAGAGAGATCATACACTAATCACATCCACTGAAACACCATGAGCACTAAGGGTGTGGCAGGCAAAGAGTTTTGATTACGGTTGATTGTCATAAAAAAAATGCTCTGGACACAAGTCCGATAGACCCCTGTTCATTCTGCTGTTTTGTGCTCTCGATGTTTGCAGTGACCGTTGATTATTAAAAAAATCAGCACAGCCCTAGTGGCCACAAAAAGATATGGATGGGTTAATATAGAATGGGCCTGATATTTCTTTACTGGGACTTACCACGCATGTTCTGAAAAATCCAGAGACGTCCTCACACAGATACACAGGAAGGGCATGGAGAACGTATGTATCAAACAAATGCACAAAATATTTCTAATACATCATGCTTCAGAAACAAATACAGCATGCATACAGATTCAGAAAAAGGTTGCTGAAATGTGCATGAAGGGCCCTTGAATGTCACAGGTTCCTGACTCTGCCCTGCACTGCTGCTATGTTCAGGAGTATGGTATCTTGACAAATGAGTTCTCAGTGCACTAAGCATCTGAAATGTGCACATGCAATCATCATGGAGGCATGGTAGTGGGCTAACTCTTGAAAAGTGGCTGTGCTGCAGTCCACAATGTTTAAATAAATGTGTTCTGGTAGTGAAATGAGCTGAACACAACTTACAGTGCCAAGTCATATTAGGGGCAGCAACCTGAAAACACAAGAAAATAGAAATTTAATTTAACCTGTTAATTTAACATACCTAGTGAAACAGGATGAGGCGCAACACTTGGTGGTTAGAAGGTAGCTATCATGGCTGGCTTTCTGCTTTCACTCACAATGCTGGCACAGCTCCAAGACAGATTGGTTTACCTGGATTTTGAATTTTGAGTTTTCATTATGAACACAGTCTCATAACTAACACACTGCTATGCTCAACCACATATCCAGGGTTCCCACACATTTTCATGGACAAAATTTCAAAACTCTTCCATGACTTTTCAAGGACCCATAATAAAATTTCCATGTAATGTGAGGCGGTGACTCTAAATCAATACCAGAAATTCTTACTACACTAGACAAATAGGACACACCTCTTTATAGTCACTGCGCCACATTACATGGAAGCTATTATTTTTTATTAAAATATTTATGTAAAATAAATTAATTACACATTAGCAATCAAAATACATGTGCTACATGAAATCAATTTAGTATATTTTTTTAAACATAATTTTCACTAATATATTGTCAATTAAGCATGAAAAAACATTGTTTTTGT
>OOFE01046275.1:0-10633 GCA_900323365.1 Monocentris japonica
GTTGCAGTGATGGTTGTCCTTCTGGAAGTTTCTCCCATCTCCACACAGGATGTGTGGAGCTCAGCCAGAGTGACCAATCGGATTCTTGGTCACCTCTCTTACCAAGGCCCTTCTCCCCCGATGGCTCAGTTTGGCTGGGCGGCCAGCTATAGGAAGGGTCCTGGTTGTTCCAAACTTCTTCCATTTAAGAATTATGGAGGCCACTGTGCTCTTGGGGACCTTCAATGCAGCATAATTTTTTTGTAGCCTTCCCCAGATCTGTGCCTCGACACAACCCTGTCTCTGAGCTCTGCAGGTAGTTCCTTCGACCTCATGGTTTGGTTTTTGCTCTGATATGCATTGTCAGCTGTGAGACCTTATATAGACAGGTGTGTGCCTTTCCAAATCATGTCCAATCAAATGAATTTACCATAGGTGGACTCCAATCAAGGTGTAGAAACATCTCAAAGATGATGAGAGATGAGAAATGGGAGGCACCAGGGCTAAATTTCAAGTGTCATAGCAAAGGGTCTGAATACCTATGTCAATGTGATATTTCAGTTTTTCCTTTTTAATAAATTTGCAAAAATTTCTAAAATTCTGTTTTCTCTTTGTCATTATGGGGTATTGAGTGTAGATTGATGAGGGAAAAAATGAATTTAAACGATTTTAGCATAAGGCTGCAACATAACAAAATGTGAAAAAAGTGAAGGGGTCTGAATAGTTTCTGAATGCACTGTATATATGTCACCACTGAAGTGCCTGTGGTAGCTCCAAGCTCCAGATGTTACTACAGCACCTCCTTCCTCCTATACAAGCAGATTTTTTTCGTCAGCGTAATTGTATTAGAATGCACCTCCAATCCCCTGTAACAGAAAGATGTAAGCCGCTTCGCTTGCTTGTGGTGGGATCAACAGTCTCTCTCTTTAAAAGCGTCGGAAAGCTCTGTGTGTGTGTGCATGTGTGTGTGTGTGTGTACATATACATATAAATGTGCATGCATGTTTCTATGTCTACACAGACTGTGCACCCTGCTACACACATACTTCATCTCAAAACACACACACAAACACACACACACACTCACACACACACACACACACAGCCTGTCTGTCTCCACCTTGTCTTTAGCCAGCCGCCAGGAAGCAGCTGGCCTGAATTTCTGAGTGCCTTTAATGAATTGAAATCTTCTGGGTGTGAGGATTCAGTGATTAAATGCAATAAGACTAATATTCCTGGGTGGGTTGGGAGTCGAAAGAGGATTGTCCACAGAGAGAGAGAGATGGAGAGAGAGAGAAAGCGGAAGAGAGGGAGGAGTGTGCTTGGCTCAAAGTGCAGTCTCTCCTCTCTCCTGCCTCCCACCCCTCCTCTTGGGGAATAACCCTATTTAGAGCAGAGGAGGAGTAGGGTTGGATGTTTAGAAAAGAGAGAGGAAGGAAGAAAAGAGGGTTTGGGGGGTGGGTGTCCATTTGTGAGTATGGTTGGAGGATTACTTTTCATTTAGAACATGATGGATACACATTTAGGCACTTTGAGCTTGAGCTTGACTTCCGTCATGCATTCAGTTTATTCTCTGAATTAGGCCCATGGCACTTCCATAAGGCAGCTACGACGCTACTACCAATATTGATATATTCCTATGAGGTTCGATGTACTCTGAAGGGTAATAATAGGTGATATTTGACTGTCTTTATTTTCCAAACCTCCTGTACCTCCTTAGCAAGCAGTCAAGTTATTTTTTTCCACCTGAGGGCAAGCTAATGGGTTTCATTTAGCTTACACATGATCTAAATGGTGCAGTGCAAATACATTATGATATATTTCAAACACAAGAATATGCTCAAGGTATGTTCTGTCAGCGTTAACATTAAGATGATTTTTTATTTTTAGCCATAAAAGGAAATTGTACAGTAACTGCAATTCACAGTGTTTAGATAGCAATGTTTTGAAAACATCCCTCATCGGAAAACTTAAAACGGTCTTGGATGGTACTTTGTCTAACATCTTTTTTCATTTTAAAGAATGCTCCTATAATGTCTGCTGTAGTGATGTATTGCAAACTATCAAAACAATTTGAAGTGGTGCAATATGTTTTAAAACTATTTAAAACTCAAATTGCTACTGCCAAATTAGGACATTTTGGCAGCTAATAAATTGTGGCTCAGCAGTTTGTGCCTCTAGGTGTGTCTTCTGGCATATTTTCATTAAATGAGCATCTTAGCTCACAGTTTGTCTGACACTCATTTACATTTAATGCTGTTTGACTGTTAAGAGTAGCTTTAGTTGAAAGCTGTTGAATTAAGTGAAAAGCCGTGACACTAAAATGTGTGCTCAAAGCAAAGCTTCATTTAATGAGCCGACAAGACTGACAGATACTATTTAACATGAATCACTTCCCTGATATGTCTCGCACGCTACGTGATGGGGAAAAGGTACAGTGCAGACATGTTGAGCTCATTTATAAAACACCCCAGACAGACAGGAGAGGAAAACCTTGTCTTTTTATGTCTGCCTCATCCACTTGTTCATTGCTGATCTTAAAGGCTGACAGGTCAGGTGGAGGGTTAACTGTTAACTGCACTTACTCTTCTATCTATATCCAGCATGTTCTCATATCAAATTCGTAGTTATCGTTCCGAAAAGCAATGCACCATAATTGCATGTGATATGAAACAGGAGAGGGAGCTCATGTGACTGAAACACGCAATAGTTTCACACCGAAATAGCAAGGTGGTAAGTAAGGGTGTGGAGGACATGGTGGTGGATGGGCAGATACACTTGCCTTCAATACCAAGGGTCATGTCCTGACTTATGCAAAGAAGTTCGGGGATGAGCTAAGTTTTCGGTGAATGTTTTTTGCATTTAATCATGACCAAAAGGTTTTATATGATTTTGGTGCATGCACAATGGTAGGTTATGTGGCATACCCATGCATAGGTATTGTCCGAATCAAGGGTGCATAATGTTTTGTAAGATATCCTCGTACTGTAGTTGTGAGAATCACGTATGGATGCAGAAACACAGTACACATTTAAACATACTCACACACACACGCAAACACCCAAACGAAAAAAATGACTGAACAATATTCAGTCACTTTGAATGAAATCGCATCAATGGTTTTAGTATATCATACAAAAGAAGAAATTTAGAAGACCACCTCATGTAATGTTTGATTTTCTCTGTTACTTTTCAGCTAAGTAAGAATGCAAGTAACTAATGCAAGTCTACAGTATGTTTGCATGAGCATGTGGAAGCTGTGTTTTATGTTGAGGAACTGTTTCCAGGGTTGTGTGCCTGTGTGTGTGCGTGTGTCGCAGAGCAATTATAGTTGTGTGCATCATTATACTGTACTACATTTACAGTGTGTCTGATGTCACCACTCTGCAACTAACACTATTGTCCAAGACTGTGTGTGTGTGTGTGTGTGTGTGTGTGTGTGTGCATGTTTATGTATACACCTACAAAGTATAGAATTATATTGCATGTTATCATATACTGCAATATGAATGTATCTTAATCTCAATGTAAATAAATGAAATGATCCACTTTTCATAACAGCCCTTTTAAGTGCATGTTGCAAACCCATTAAAGCAGTCTGCAAGATGAATCTTAACATTACCCACTTAAAATTGGCCGTTGACATATATCTCAAAAGTGTTATATTCTCAATGGCATTCTGACATTGTATATTTAAGAATGACATTTGAGCATTATTCACAGTTCTGGATAGGATTTAAACAAAACACAGACCTGCTGAAAAGCACACCCCCCCACCCCCTCATTGTACAGTATTTCCTATTTTCTCTTTCTTTCTTTTTCTTTTCCTTTCCTTCTCTCTTGCTCTCATGTCCAATCTAATGCTGAAACACACTCCGATTCTGTGACATTTTTATCCTCTCACTCTGCTTTGCTCACCACTCAACCACAATTGATTATTTGTCTTGCATGCCATTTTCTAAACATCTATTCGTGTTATGGTTTCCTTGGCCTTCTCGGTAGCAGTCCAACACCCGCCCAGAACACAGGATTTACTGGAAATGAACAGATGTAATATATGGACACATGGTAATCATAGAAGATATTGAATTGTATAATAACACAATGACCGGGCATGCAATCATATTCTGTAGTGTATCTGTTTCACAATTGTAGAACTAACAAACTAACACCAGAAACAGAGCAACTGTAAAACAAATACAAAGAAATGCTTGCACACACACAAAGAAACCCCACTCTCTCTCTCTCTCTCTCTCTCTCACTCTCTCTCTCACACACACCCACACGCACACACACACACACTCCATTAATCACATCCATAGCTCCATAAATTGCATCGTATGTCATTTACACCTTACCTCCTTCATTCACCTTTAAATGAATTTCCCCAAGTGTCTCCACAACAGGTTTCCAGTGTTTGCCTGATTAACAGCCTAAAGGTTCAGTCCTCTACTCTAAAGTGTTTACTCACCACAGGCATTGAACATAACTGTCAATTAAAGGTGGAAGTCAGGGCTCCTAATGGCCTTGGTTAGACTGTGGTGTGGACAAACAGCGTCTCACAGTCTGAGTGTGTGTGTGTGTGTGTGTGTGTGTAGGCGTGTGTAGGGTATGGATGTGAATGTTGGTGCATGTGCATGTCTTAATACCTCTGAGGATATGTGTGCACGTGTATCTGTAGATGACCATGCTCGTGCCAGTGTGTTTGCCTGCTGTATGTGTGTGTATGCACGCGTATTTTTGTGAGCGCGATTACTTGCCTGTATATACATGCCTGAGCGCGCATGTGCATATTCGTGTGTGAGTGTGTGTGTGAGTGTGTGTGTGTGTGTGTGTCTCAGAGTGCTGCCTAGCTTACGCTCCTTGATCATCCAGAGTAGAGAACATCTCAGCTGACACGTTTATGAGAGGACAGGACCCCAGACTCATTTTTAAAGTCCCCCGTCTTCTTTGATGTGCTTTATTAAACACACCTGTACCTGATTTGTACACCACTCTCTTTCGTCTCTCTCTCCCCTTAATATTAGCAGTACTTATGGGTACAGCTAAACATCAGCAATATTTATGGTCAGGTCTTAATGGGTGGATTTAACTTGTGAAAGAAAATCAGAGCATGGCGGAAGGAATGAAATAAAGGAAAGGTACAATTAAAGGGTAAAAATAGTGTTTGCTGTCTGGCTCACTGTTTCATTCTCTCTCTGTTTTGCACAGATCAGGAAGTGTTCTATGTAAAATAACTGCAAGTGTTGGTATAGTCTATGACCTTATGCTGCTACACAATTTGTGTGAACATAAAGTTTAAAGCTAACCATTTCAACAGGAAATGCACAATCCTTGGGTACATACAAAGTATTTGTTTGAGATTTTACACATTATTTTATGAACAGTGCCATCTAGTCAAGAAAACAAAGGCTGTTCGTATCCCCAGAAAATCTTTCTTATTCTCTCTGGTATCTGGAAGTGGGATACACAAGCGAACAGAGACTGTCCCATGATACAGAGTGTGTGTATGTGTGTGTGTGTGTGTGCGTTTGTGTGTAGGGGTTAATGTATAAAAAAAAGCAAAAGTTGTGATCTCATCCTCCAATCCATATTGGCCTTGCTTAACCATTGAAGTCCCCCTCCAGTCCCATTATCCAAATAATTCCTGTTTGCTGTAAAACGGAATGAACGTTGTATTGCTATAATAAAACTTTCCCCGCGTAAAATTCCTGTTGGAGAGGCATGCAGGTGTGAGTCAGAGATTAATGCCTGCAGCGTTTTGGAGGAGAGACGGTTGATGGGAGGATAAAGGATACAAAGAGCTCATGAATTATCTGCATATACGAGCTGCTTATTTGATCAACGATAAGGGGAATGAGTCCACTTGCTCTAAATAGACTATACTCACATCAAGCCTATGAGCCCTGTGATACCATCAATTTAGCTTCCAATGACAACTAGGCCTTAGTAAGGATGAACGCATCCTAGTTGGTAGGCTGTATGATAGGATTATAACCATATTTGATATGCAGTGCATGGAATTAAAGAATATCTATAGATAAGTTAAATTGTTCCCTTGCTTCAAACCTCACTCTAAAGCATATGGCTTAGCCAGGCCTTATACTCTACAGTAGACTAGTCTGTTTTGCCCTTGAGGATCAATATCTAGACTAAGAGTCAAGGGCACCCCGGCTTCTTCAGCTAATAGTTTTACTAATGTGAGGCAAAGAGCAGCTTCTTCAAAAGGGGGAAATGCCTCTGCACAATTGTGACTAATTGTGGCATAAATTCACAATCGTTTCTCATAACGGGCTGCACAGCTTGAGGTTTGTCATGTGCAATGGAGGCCTTGCTCCCATTTTCACCTGCCTTTGCTCTCAATCAAAAAAAGAGGTGGGGTGGAAGTTTCTTTTCATGTGTTCAAAGGCGACCGGTTGCGGATCAGTTTTTTTACAGAAACAATAACTCTTTTTATTGAGAACAAATGTTGACATTTGGAGGGAGCAGCAGCAGCGGGTGAGCTCAGAGAGGGAGAGAGAGAGGCAGGGCCCCTGTGTGCTTTGTAGAGTGCCTCTGGTGCTATTTGACAATGGTGCCGAGTCCCCGGGGGAGCCCACCTGAGAATAAAACATGCATTTCAATAAATCATCTCCTAATAAAACCATTTGGACTCAGGGAGAAGAAGCTGGCCAGGGGCTATAGAATCCTGGACTTCCATATAGGTGGTGGCCAGTGATGTCGTGGTAAATAAAATGGTGTAAACTATGTGACTCCCAGGCAGTCATCATTATCAGGTAAACAACCACCAATATAAACAGAAATCAATTATGTTTTCAGAAAAGCATTAATGTTTTTTTTCCCCTTAAAAGACCCTATCTTTATATTATTTGCAGCAGTTAACTTACTGTAATGTATACAATTAATTCAGTCTAAAGGAGGGTAAAGTGAGTTTCGGTGGGTTCACCCTCCACTACATCCCTGGTGGCGGCCAAATATTACTTCCTTGGATGAAGCAGGGGGAGGAGGAAAACCAAGGTGAAAGGGAGTCCTGTGAGATTTGAACAACATTCAACCTCAAATTCAACTGGAAAACGCAGGATTAGCTTTTAGTCTGGCTGGGAGCAGTGATGGAGGCTGCTTCTTACAGGGCTCTAACGGGGCTTCACATAGGAATACAATATATTTGATCTTGAGTGTTTCACATTATGCAAGGCCCCAATTTTGGGTGACAAAATTTTGAATATAATTCCCTGAAATCAAAATAATAAATAAAAAGAACATCAGTAGAACGCAGAAAATAATGATGTCTAATATAATAAAAACTAATCAGTAAATAATAATAATAATTCATTTCACCAGGCCTAACCTTTCTTTCTAAATTGCTTAATTAGCTGTGTCCTAAAGCCACCATAATAACCACACCATGATGAAAAGCAGAGGAAAGCCTGTCCGATTAGGGCCCATCACACAGCCCATTGGAGCTGGCAGATGCTTAGACAGACTTTTATGGATTGCTCAATGCCGTGGCGTAATGAAGCAGGCAGGGCTGACCCATCCTGAACCAGGCTAAAAAAGCTCCAGGGACGGGCCCCGCTGGGAGCCCATAATGCCCGATGCGTCCCACGGCTGTATTAATCACACTGATAAATAAATGTGTGGCAGGGCAAGGGGAGAGCAAAATAAAGAAAGGAAAAAAATGGAATAAGTATGTCGTTTATCCCAATCAAGGTTGTGAATATAAGGCCAAGAGACATTCCCTGACCGGAATGGGGCCCTAAAAGGAAATGATGGTCCATTTACACAGAATGGATTGTGCAATCTGTGAAGACTCATATAATCATAATGTTTGTAAAAAAAAAAAAAAAACGAGATTCATCAAGTCTTGCCCATCTGCGTTTGACTGGCAAAATAACTAAGAGACCAGTGACCAGATTTTTTTTACAAAGACCCTATAAACGCAGGTCTTCTCTGAATAAATGAACGAGTCCCCAAGGTTTATATATATAGTTGGGAAAACAGTTTAATATTTTCTCCTTTGAATAATGGATATCACTACCTCGCCAGTACATACTATACTAGCGCGTTTTTTATTTACAATCAAAGATATAAATTAGTAAAAGTACTCCTGTTAACAAGATTGTGTAGCTTTTTTCCAAATGCTTCTCAAATAAAAACCGTCCATAATATATATTTACAAAACAAACAAACAATGTTCATTTTCCCATTTTTGCAATACAACTTGCATAAATTATAGGCATCATTTCGCCATCATTTAAAAAAATAAATATCAAATGTAGGCTTTTCCACTTTGAAGTTCTCAAGTTCACTTCAGTTCCGTCCGCCTTGCGTCCCAGGACACCCCTTTTACAAATACGTCTTCACAGAAAGGCCAAATTATGTTTTCCACACGTAAATATAAGATAAAATAATATACTGTGGCAAAGAAGCAAACTATAGGAACCTGAGAAATAACATGTCCAAAAAAAAATCACATATATTGGGAGATTTTTTTTTTTCAAACCAGCATATGATGTTGTTTTTCACATTGCATTCAAACGGGGGAAAAAAAGAAATTATACATTAATAACAGTCTGACAAACACGTGTGCTGTTCTTGATTGAAAGAGTGCGTTAGTCTCTGAGGGGCTGGAGAAGCGGTAGTAGCAGCTTTTATTCCGTCTAGATATGGTGGCACTAGATCCAGTTTGGAGTAAAGGTTACGGGGGTTAAAAACACCAGGCTAAAAGGTGGTGTCCTCGCTCGCTTTATAGTCAACGCAATTGTGACACCTACCTGTAGACCAAGGAAATAAAAATCCCACACGATAAAATGACCAAAGCTCCCTCCACCCACCGCCACCCAAACAAACACTGAAAAGTTTGTCAGTACACCTATTCTATTAAAGTTTTGCAAGTGCTTCATAAACTTCCATTGCCTTATTGCCGATTAAAACCGGTTGTATGCTATCCAGTGGAATAGACAAAGCTTCCAATATGCGCCAAGAAAGTAATTACCACATATCCAATAAAAAAGTGACATGTTAAGATGTAAAGTTGCACAATTTACATGACTGCAACAGAGCAAACTAACTGATTTGTTTGTTTGTTTTGTCTGACCCTGTGTCATTATAATTATCCTAAGCTGAAAGATAAGGTTTGGGCCTGCTGTGCGCGCGCGCGCGCACACACACAAACACACACATCAGAGGGGGTGGGCATTAAAATAGAATTCCTATTCAAAGCTATGGCAACATTTCTCTGCTTATTGCACTCACAGGCTGCCACTGTGTATGTGTGTGTATGTGTGTGTGTATGTGTTGTGTGTGTTGGGGCTGATTCGAGGCCTGTCTTTCATAGGCATATTTATTAATGTCTATATTGGTAGTTGTACTCTTGCGCATGTTTACATTAGGCTTTTCTTATTATGACCGTACTCATTTCTAATGCGAGCCTGCTGCAAATTAAAACCCCGTCGCCGCCACACATATAGGCTATTTAATGATTCAATGAGGTTCAGTGAAACCGAGATAAGCCTAATCAAAAAATAAAACACAATTATAAATTGATTATTCCGGAAAACTAATTGCACCGAAGACTAGCCTAATTATAGGCCCTAGTACACGTTGTTTCGCTGCGTAGACGTCGCTCATATATACACTGCAAAAAATGTCCATATTAAGTCATTTAGTCTCATATTCAGTCTAAAAAATCTTATTCGTCAGATAACAGGTGAAAAAAACTGCCAGTGGGGTGAGGTAATGCCATTTGTTTCCAATGCAGGTTCACTTTTTAAAGAAATTTTGAATGTAAAAGGTGTTTCTCATCTTGAAACAGGACAGAATAAGTCATATTATTCCAGTGGTATCAAGTATGAAACACGTTGATTTGCACTGGAAATAAGTGAAATTATCCCACTCTATCTGTTGAAGCAAAAAAAAAATAATAAGATTTCAAGATTCAACACTAGATTAAATAACTGGTTGAAGTTTTTTTTCTCTTCATTTTTTCATTTTATTTTTTTTAAATATTTTTTGCAGTGTACCGCATCAAGTTATTACGTACCTTTCTTTGCCTCTAAATTTGCGGGTCTGAAATGTTGCTGCTGCTCATCAACAACAATCTGGTTTGGGTTAGTTTTAACGAGAGGAGAGTCTGGGCTGTGTTTGGGGTTTGTGCTCGCCTCCAGAGCCTGCTGAGTTGAGCTGAGACCCTCGTTTGCAGCAGCAGCGGCGGCGGCAGCGGCGGCAGCCAGACTCACTCCAGATGAATTAGTATACCGCAGGATCCCTTGGCCCTGCAGGGGGCTGAAGTTGCCATAGTTTGTGTAATTGCTATAAAAGGGAGAAGTGTAATAAATAGGTCTTGCCAGGATGGAGGGGGCCGGGTAGAGGGAGGGCGAACTGGCAGCAGGGGAGGTGGTGGATGGCGTGGGGGGAGTAAGCAACCCCACGCTGGAGGAGGGGCAATTCGGTTGCCCCAGTTGCTGTTGCTGATGTTGCTTTTGGTCCGAGGTAGCAATCTCCGCCAGCGACCACAATTTGGGTTTGACTGTGGGGTTTTGAGGCGCCCCCGAAGAAGCTGTGATTCTGCTATCAAGGCAGGACGACGACTTATTGGTATTATTGTTGTTGTTATTGACGAGGCTCCGGGTCAAATCCTCCCGTTGGTTGTGTA
>OOFE01046280.1:0-10763 GCA_900323365.1 Monocentris japonica
CCGTTTGACAGAAAATGAGGAGGCAAGCGTCAGTCTATACCCTTGAAATGGAAATGAAAATATGAATAGCTGCCATCTAGACTTGATTTATTTGACAACTGTAAAAGTGCACTAGACACAAAATACATTCACTGAGGATGTCAGAATAAAAAAAAACAAAAAAAACAAAACAAAAAACGACTTGTTCCACTTTGGTCCTCATGATGTAAAGGCAGCAACTTGGCAAGATAGGTCATCAAAATACATCCAACATGAGCATGTTAGGATCTAACTAGAACCACACAACCAACTCAGAGGTATAAGGTATAGCGAAGTATCAGAATAGCATGCCGTATTGATTTCTACCCAACCCCTTGTATACAGGCCTATTCATCCTGGCCTGACACAACTGTAACTAACCATAGGAAAAGATTGCATCCCTACTGAGAAAAAAAAAAAGTCCCCACTAAAATGACTAAAATTCACAAGGCGTGGGGTTCACCTCAAACACCATTCAATTTACTAAAATCATCTCCAAATGATCAGACACAGAAGTATTTTAAGCAGAATTCAGAATGGAAGCCATTTCATATTACATGCAATTACTTACAAGAAGTAAAAGTACATAATTGAGATGATGTCCTCATATTTTGTGTGCTAGCCTTTTATACAGCAAAATAAATACTCTAGTGACTGGAGACTCTTTCATAAAAGCAATGGATGAAAAAGTAGAATTTTTGCTCTGAAAACTGTCAATGTTTATGTGAAAGCTCCTCAAAGTAAGGCGCTTCAGTATAGTAATTGAGTAAAAATACTCAGTTACACTCCACCGCTGCAAACAGAGGAAGGCTACTATACAATAGCGGCGCATCTGTACAGATTGTAGAGTTTTACTATAAAACATTGTGGAGGAGGAAGAGTTCTGCCAGAACAGAACCTCAGCTTTCTGCACAGTGATCATGTGACAGCAAACAAAATCCAACATGGGGTGATGTTCAAGATCATTAAGCTGTTCTTGACTGTTCAGAAACAGTCTAGGATTTCACTCTTTCCCATGGCAGTTTTTTTTTGCAGCGTAACCCAATCTGGGCCCGTTTTTGATAAAATACCCAATACCCTCCTGTCTAGAGACAGCATGTGTGCTGTTGTAATGTATTACTGCTGCATAGTGGGGCTGACTGGTTCACTGGTGTCAAAATATGGAGGGAGCATCCAGAGGTACACCCACCCAGTGTGCATCACTTCCTCAAAGCTAAGCAAAGAAAATGCAACACTGTTCTTCTGCCTGGAATTACAGCCGTAAAGCGAACTTGTGCAAAGCAAGTCACTAGTGCTCTGACGGGGGAAAAAAATAGTCTGGTCTAGGATCAGTTCAGACTGCAATGCAGAGCTCCCAGCCAGCCTGCATTCACGTGGATGAGAGGGGAAATGGGAGGTCCGGCAAATGAGCTTTGACATGCAACCTTCCTTCCACCGCCACATCAGGTGCAGAAGGCTGCTGCTGGAGAGAGACTGCCTCCATGCAATATTCAGCAGACAAACAGTTAACTGGTAGCCCAGACCAACCCCAGCCACATCATCATCATCATCATCATCATAGGTGCTCCTCTACCTTTCCTGCACGCGTATCAATTTTCGCATGAAGCCAAAGCGACATCATTTCCTCAGCAGGTCACAGGGTGGGCACATGCACCGACAGCTGCGCACAATCACAATCACGCCCTCGACGTAGACAACCGGCTAGTGACATATTCTCCTTAAATGCGCGTAATTAATATTATATAAGGCTTATGTCACTGATAGGTGATGCGTAATGCGCAGCCACCAGGCCAGCTGATCTGCTCAAACAGGGTCTATTCCGGTTACCTGGCCGCCAGTGCAAACTATCTGTGTTGCCGGTGAGCTTTTACCGGCTGTCTGTGGCTCGATGCGTATGGAAAGCCTGCCCACCACGTTTTGAGGGCCACTGAACTCCCCCTGGCCGTGCCCTTGATTATAAAACCGGGTAGAAGCTCCACTCTATGGCGAGGACCACAGCTCCACCACCCGGATACCGATGTCACCCAACCTGATCCGCGCAATCCCTCTCTTTTTTTTTCAAACCGGGGATATCCAGCCAACTTGGCGATGGAGAGCAGGTCCAAAACTTTCCCCCTGATTCAGAAGAGTCCCGAGTCACAACTGGCGCTACCTGCGCTGCTCAGCACCCCCCACCCCAGAAATAACCCGGGTACAGCAGGGATAGGTTGGCTTTTGGAGCGCCAACTTGAGAACCAGAAACGTGGTTCAGGGTGTTCCGTTCCGTTCCCACCCCTGTCCTCACTGGCGCACACTGCCATTGGATTAGCGGCGGATCGAGGGGAGGAGAGCACACACAGACTGCGCCATTGTTAAATACTAGAAAATAATAAGTTATTCGCGTCAGACCCGTGGAAACAGTGTCTAATCACCACGACATGATGCGCAGGCCACGCAATGAGTCTCAAACACACAACCCCTGACGGCTGGCAGCGTGTTTCACTACACTACCCCCCCTCCTTATCCAGTTTCAAATTGGTGTGCATTTTTCTAAGCCTCGCGCATGCCACTGCCACCAAAACAGAGCCGGAATCAGAATAAAAAAGGCTGGTTTTTATGATACCTGTGACGCTGGGGTTTTAATTGGAAAGTTACCCAACAGAGAGACCACCCTGGTGCAATCAGTGGCAAATATGCGTGGCTACCGCAGGGGGCGCCCTCGCGTTGCATATCACATGAACTGCCTTCATCTGTGTCGTGGTGGTAAACAAGGCTCAAAGAAAAGCCCGTATTGTGTTTACGGTGAGCTATCCGGGGGCCTCTCGCGACCCAAAGCCGGATTTGAACCCGGTATTTTCACCAACGGGCTATGATTTCTCCCCCAACGGAAAACAGCATTGCCTGCCGTCCGCCATTAGAGAGCCAACTGAACAATACTGGAGACTAGAGGCGGTAGTAGCCACAGCACGCAGAGAAGGGCAGAAAATCTCATGAAATTAACTGTTAATTGGTCCCTAAAACGTGTCTTCTCGGCCCAACGGGACTCTTAAGACAGTGTGTGGGCACGCGCCTGCCGCCCCGCACAAGTTGCCGAAACTTTGACTAATTAGGTGTAAAATTGGAAATAACTAAAAATGTCTGTGAGATTCGCTTACCGGAGTAGAGCTTGAAACGGTGTAGCGCCACTTTTGTGCCTTGACATTAATCCCGGGGAGCGCGTGCGCACTAACGTAGAACCTTCTACTCGGCCCGAAGATCGTGTATTTACAAGATGAATCACTCGATGGATGGCTTTCACGTGACGTAACACGCCCTCTGTCGGCCATGTTGGAGGGCCACGGCTCTTGGGCAACAACAGCTCAGAAGAGCTTTATTGTGTTTCTAAATTTAGCAATAGACATAGTTTTCCCTCTGTGCTGTTTAGTATGGTAAAAAAAAAACTGGCCCATTTTCTGGTCTGCAAAAGTCGACATAAACCCTGATGCATGTGTCCTGCCACTTCACCTCGCATGGAGACAACATAAACGTAGTTGTTACCATAGTTACTGATCTGACACACACCTATGCCAAAGTTGTTTTAGCGTTAAAACTACTCATTACAACAATATCCATTTTAGCTCTGGGTATTGTTATCAGTTTGTGTGTAATTTGGTCCAAATAAACCTTACATATGATTGATGGAAGATATGTCCATCAGTAGGCCACATCTTGTAACTTTTACATTCATTTTTACCCCATACATTGAGAGCAAACTGGTCCACAGCGATTCGCGATGACGTTTATGGTACCCGGAAGTAGAGGCAGAGTGAGACCTCTCTACACCTTCTTCGTCTCTGACGAAATCATTTCTCGTTTTTCTGCGTCGCGCAGGCGCAGACCGGTCAATCAGGGGTGGCATGGCTGGCAATTAAATTGGCCCATTAGACGGTATTTTTCCAGCGTTGGTTGATACGTGTCGCGTCGCCTCTGTGCGCTGACTTCGACACTGATTACGAGTTATTTCAAGCTCGAGGGGCTTTTCGTTAAAGCGCCAAACTAGGCTGCACTGAAGTCCGCTGTTCAGGTCCAATCAGTAGCGGGGCTGTGGGTTGACTGAGTTCACGGCCTCGACTCTGCTGTCCTCACGTCTTTTCAAATACAAATGTCGGTTGCAGCAGCCAGAAGAAGGCAGAAGTGTTTCAATCGTCACAGGTATCATGTCCAACCACGTCTCGAGCTGTCAGCCCCGGCAGCTCGCCGGTGGTTGTTTCTACAAGCTCAGCCTGCGATAAAGACGGTCTGTCTGCCTCACTGGAGTCGCAGCATGTTATGGAGGAAACTGGCTCGGGAGCCCATACGAAGAACAGAAACCCCATAATACACCTGAAAGGATACTTTACAAATATCACAGCAAAACTATAGTCTCTATAGTGATATTATAGGATTATCATAGTAAATAAAATACCACAAGGTGCTTTAAGGTCACTATAAACTCAATTTTTAGTAGCACAGACAAACTGAAAGTCACTATAGGAACATTCTAAGGATATTCTAGTGATTTTTCGCCAGGAAAGGCCAGACATTAGAAAAAGTAAAATGAACTGAGGATCTGAATATGGCGGATCAGGTGCGCTCAAATGTCACAATAAAATGTGCAGTTCAGATTCAAACAAGGACTGGAGAAGGAAAACCCTCAACCTGCTGCTGTTCAGCCTCTGTCACATCTCCAAACTTACCCAAATACAAGGTTTTATTTCCAAGCCAACCTGACAACCAGATCATCTCTTCCTGCGTGAAATGCCGCCTGTTCGGACACTAACGTGGCAACCATGATCAGTCATTATAATCACGTCTAAACTGACCCGGGCTACAAAATATGAGGGGTGGAAGTAACAAAAATGAATTGATAAAAGTGGAGGTGATGAAAATGCATGTGAAATGAAAAATGGAGTGATAAATGATCAAGTGATCTGATTAATTGAAAGCCGATTTGATGAAAACAGAGCCATGCTTCATCATTCACAACACAAAATTGCCATTTATCATTTCAGGAAAGTGGCCTAAAGGGTGGAGTAACAAAACATAATTGAAAAAAATGGAAGTGATGAAATGTGTGAATTGTCTCCCATTCATCATTCACAATACCCAACTGACATTTATCGTTTACAGCAAGCAATTTTTGTTACTTCCGCCCAAGATGTCAATCAAAAGCCACGCCCACTGACTCACTGATCGAGTTTTTGGCTCTCAACTTGCAGGTCTGGCCGGCTCGTGAGCTTTTATCTTGACATGGCAGCGGCAAACCGAGAGAGGGAAGTGAGAGCATTCATCCTGCAAAAACTTTTTTTCAGATTTTGCAGAAACTTCGTAGATAGTCGTTCTACTACTAACGATGTGCTTCACTATCACAGTTAGTCAGTGGTCGTGGTTATTGATTGACATTTTGGGCGGAAGTAACAAAAATTGCTTGCTGTAAACGATAAATGCCAGTTGGGTATTGCGAATGATGAATGGTAGACAGTAGACAGTAACAGAGACCAGTTGATTATCAAATAAAATGTCAATCAAGTTGATCAAATCAATTGACAAGTTATCACTCTTTTTCAATTCACACGTTTCATCACCCCCACTATTAACTTTCCTGAAATGATAAATGGCAATTTGTGTTGTAAATGATGAATGTAAGACGGGGAAAATGATGACGCATGGCTCTGTCTTCATCATATCAGCTTTAAATGAATCAAATCGCTTGATCATTTATCACTCTATTTTTCAATTCATGTGCATTTTCATCACCTCCACTTTTATCAATTCATTTTTGTTACTTCCACCTCTCATAACAAAACAGAGGCAGCCACAGCCTTGAGCAATCTGACTCCCCCAGCGGTCATATATGGAATTACACCTGGTGTGTGGAGACGCAGCACACTGAACCTGAAAAAAAACGGAAACGGATTTCATTGGTACTCTGATCTGGGTACGACATTCATCCATCCATCCTCACATCCATCCTCATATCTATCCATCCATCCTCACATCCATCCTCATATCTGTCCATCCATCCTCACATCCATCCATTTTCTCTATTTTTTTCCATCTGCTTTTCTGTCAGAGCCAATCCATCCATCCAGCCATCCATAGATCCTCCACCTTATTTTCTTCGATTCCAACAGCCACTACCCAAACCAGTATCAATCCATGCTTTCAGTCCTCTTTCCATCCATCCTCCCATCCCTCATAAATCCATATTGCATGCTTAGTAAAGCTTCTACCTCAGTCGTTTCACTACACCGCCCCGATTCTTACATGTTCTGCTACGTTCCTCTTGGTGTTTCATGTGACTGAGATGTTGTGGGTGTGGAGCTTTAGATCTGCTATATCATCACCAGAGACCCACACGCTCCCTTTCCCTGCGTCAGGGCTATTATTTGTACAAATTCCTTTATTTCCCTCGATGCATTTTGTTGTTTTTGTACCGTTCTCGTCTGAGTTTCCATGTCATCCGGTCTCTTTTTGTCATCCGGATGTTTCTCTTTGTCTTTTTTGTTTTTCAAAGCCCCTCGGGGGTTTCTTTGTCTCACCACACTTTGTATTTCTTCTCTCCTTTTTCAGTTTTAGTTTTATATGCCAAGAAGCTAAACCAAACTAAACTACACCTGGATTAGGAGGCCTGAGCACTGTCTGGAGGCGTGTTTGGTCCAGATCTGTTGTTCCACGGTGGAATAGGAGGCATGCTGGAGGCCAGGTAGTGGTTTGTTTTTGGATGTGTGTCACACTGGAGAATCAAATTGAGCTGCGGGTGTCTAAAACGCAGCATCGCTGGACTACCCATCCCTGCGTAGGATTATGACAGCATAGGATTACGGCAGCGTGGGATTGCATGCCAGCTCATGCTGTTCTTTGTTTCTTTGCAGTCACCCTTTCTTAGGTCTGAAGGGTGAAAGTTTGAAAGAACACAACCGTGATGCCAAACCTGCAGGTTTATTTCATGTCCTGACTCGCAAAGAAAATGCACATTTGATTCTCTGTATGTTGCAAGGTACCTTTTCATGTAGGGGTTGGGCCGATGCTGATGTTTTTGGATTGAAGCTGCTGATGTTCTGTGCCAACATTCAGTATCTTCATCTTTGACCATTTTACATGCCAATAATTTATAAGGATTCAGTGTTTCACCCCAGAGTTTCATTCTTCATTGTAGAAAAAACCTCTGAAGCAACATTTAAACCATCATGGGAAGCTAAAACTCTCCCCTGCAACTAATCTTTTAGTTACTGCCCAGGTACAAATGGTCCTAGGTTTCATGCTGGCTGTTTGACTTGTCCAATCGTTATTTTCAGGATGCAATGGAACGTGGCATTAAAGCTGCACTCAGCAGCTTTCCATGTTGGCAACGGGTGATAACCGTTTGGAAAATTTGAACTTCAATACCCAGAAATCCTGCAAGGCTCATGTTTACCAACTCAGCCGGTCTTTCTCATGCAGCTTTCTCTGGACGGAGACTCACTGATGTTGAGGAGACAGTTGGGATTCATCACTTCCTGTAGGTGGAGAACACTCTCACACATACTCGTATCTGCAGGCAGGTGAATGTTTGCCAGCACATCAGAGTAAGGGTGACTGTACACAGGGAATTTCTAGAGGAACAATCCTACCTTCAGGAGCAATTCAGTCAAAAATCCATGATGTTTAGACTATCAGACACCATGACGATGAAGAGATACTCTTGGTCATTATATTTCCTTTGATCTGGAATCATCTTTGGCTGTCAGATCGTCCCTGAATGGGATGGAGATGGTGAGCTGGCCAGCCATCATCAATCAGGGCTCTTATTCTGAAAGGATTGACAGAGGCTCCGTATCGTTCAAAACATCACTCTGGACAATTTCCCATCTTCTTCCATCATACTGACGGATTGACCAAAATCTCATCAAGTGGTCTTTCCGCAGCTCAGTACAGCCCTAACAGGCCAATGGACACTCAAATATCATGCCTCTTACAGTGATAATATCTTGGCAATTGCTTTAACACTTTTTCATCTTTAATCTTTGCGGGTGAGTGAGTATCAATATGTTGAAAAAGACATGCTTTGGGTGCTTTTGGGGTTGATTTTTCGAGTGTCCACTGGCCCTATAGGACTGTTTTGAGTGGTGGTAAGACTGAAAGCAGCTCTACAGCAAAGCAATTGACGAGATTTTGGTCAGAATGAATCCATGTGATGGAAAATGATAAAATAGGGCCCAGGTTGAGTTCTGCTTTAAATCAAGGTTCATAGGAGAACCTTGATTCCAACCAGCTATCTGAGGAGCTGATGATCATTACTGTTGTTCTCCCCAAGGATATTAGTCGGTGACTTGAACACACAGAGACACTAAATCCAAAGATCTGCATCCCATAAAAAAGGCTGCAAACAATTTGTCTTGTTTCTGCCTGCTGCATTTCAGTCGTCTGAGTCTGGTTGTATCAAGGTGGATAGAAAACGGACGGTGAAGTATGAGGAAAAAGGCAACATCTGGAGTCATTTATTAAACTTGTGTTTGCCATTGAGTTGTTGACAATGTTGACACTTTCATGTACACTAAAGATGCTTTAACAGTCCTGTATAAAACATGTTCCTGCGCTGTTTCATAACTGGAAAAGGAAAACATACCAAACTGAAAACCATGGACATTAAGGCAGCATGGAGAGGCCTCGTCCATCTGGAATGACCTCCCAATAACCACAGTAATTCCTTCATGTTGTAGCAGACAAACAGAAACCCAGAAACATTTGGCCCTGGCTGTCCTGTACGTTAAGTCTAGGCCTGTTTGGGACACATTTGGGCATTCATGAAGGTCCTGGTGCAGGAGGGCTCCTCTAGTACCTGTGGTCTCCATATCCTAACCGATAAGATTGTCAAGGGGGGTGCGGGGTGTTGTCGAGTGAGTTTTGATTGGCACTCCTGCACCAAGAGGCCTGGTACAGTAAATGGGCCGATGCTGTGTGAAGCAACCAGAAGCGTTCCTGTTTAAAAGACAAACCTTGCACTGTACACGCCAAATAACTTAACCCTAACCCCCCCCCAAAAAAAAACATGGAGCAGATGCCACTCTACAACTGTATATATATGAATATGTACATACCAGAAAATATACTCATCAACTCTGGGAGGAGAAAACAAACATTTCTTCTTCATTCATTAAAAGGCTGCAAAGACCTTCCAGTGTGCCAACCTGCTGCTAGAACGTCATGAAACTAACACGTAACAGGCTGTATCAACACAATGGGGGTACAAACTATTACCTTTGTGCACTTTTGTAGTTGTGTTGTTACACCCTCGTAGGCACATCACGCCTCATGCTAGTTGTTCAATAAGTTCTCCATGTACACAGCAGGGGGTCACCCTAACAGATTCCATCAGTCTGAGTTTTAGTGTCCACGTTGGTCTGAATGTTTCAGAGGCTGAAACAGGTCAATACACTGGAATCAGGCCTTTGCATTATTACAACGTGATACCAAAGAAAACGACACTCCTGGGCAAAGCGTTCACTTGGTCCAAGAAAAAAAACATAAAACCAGTGACAAAAAAAAACAACAACCCTCCTCACATTCTTCAAATGCACACAGACTGCTAACAGCACGCCAAAGATCTACACACACGTACGCACAGGCTAGGCTTAAAAACACACCAACACCCATAGAGTATACCCATGCTCACAGCCGGAGGAAATCAGAGGAAGGCACGACCCAGGAAGGTTTCAGTCTCGGGAGTCACAACAAGAGGAGACGGAGCTAACCAGTTTCTGTCAAAGTCTTTGCCCCCAGAAGCTGTTCAGCAGTGGTTTCACCGACGAGTGGACGGGGCTGTCAAGCACAGACAAACATTTTGCTGATCTTGCAAGATTCCTTGGATCTGTGCTGCGTGTCCAGCCCAACACAGAGACGTCTTTTGGACAGGATTCAAACGTCATCAGTGAGCTGCGGCTCTTGAGGCGATGAGGAGCAGCTTGTGATTTCATTTGATGGTTCGATGAATTCTTGTGACCTTAGTTGAGCTGTTAGTGTGTGTATGTGTGTGTCTCGCTGTGGCATTGGCCAGGCCTAGTGTGACCTTTGACCTGGGGAGGGATCACTGTAGCTGGACTCTGTACGCACAGATGAGAAGCTTCACCTGAAGAAACATGAACATGAAAAAAAATTCAGCACACTGTTAAAGTAATAATCTCTGTCCTCTCTGATCTCTGGACCTCAACAGTGATCAACCTCTACCAGGTCATGAAGCTTTTCCATCTGCTGCTCTAAACACCCGGTGTCAGGTAGGTCTTTCCTGGGAGAAACCCTCTGGAGACAGGAAGTGATGAGTTTTACGTTTCAGCAGAAGAAGAACTGGGTAGTTAGCATGAGCAGCGATTCTTGCTCATTTGGGTTACATGATAGAACAATGTGAGGATGGATGGGTAGATAGATTAAAGGTACAGATCTACTACAGGTGTTTTTATGTTGCAAGTGAGTTGATCTTCTCACTGACCCCAGCACCATGGACTTCATGGCTCTATTGAAAACCCACTTGAAGTGAGGCGCTCTTCTGCTAAAAGCTGAAACATTTCAACTTCTAGGGTTCACTGCCCTGAGTGCCAACAACATGCTACGTTGTGCAGGCCTAAGACGCTCTGGGTAAGAGTGTCAGCTAAATGCCTAACAGGTAAAAATGTGAAGCTCTGTTCACGGCACTGACTGGGAAGGAAATCGTCACACTTCCTCAGCTTGACTCTCAAATTGGCTGCAGAGGTTTGTGTGTATGTTTGCAGTGT
>OOFE01046285.1:0-18634 GCA_900323365.1 Monocentris japonica
CATGCATTTTCCAACTTCGCAAAGATTGAAAGGCTCAAACTGAAGGAATCATGACCCCTTTAAAGTCACAATTAAATGAAAAATGACTTTTTACCATGGTAGCTAATTTTCCATGTCACATTTTACAGGTATTTAACAATAAATGCCAAAAAAAATTCAATATACACACATCATTGTGTACTAGTAGGTGTACGTAAAAAATCCAATAACACCGTCACATTGGTTTACACCATCAGACGCCTTTAAACTCCCTGCGTTATGTCTCGCCCCAACGTCCTGTTTCCACAGGAAACACATCACATTATGAAGGGAAGATGTCCTCAAATGGCTTTTCACTGTGAGGAAAATGTACCAATATTCAGGTAATGATGAGGTCTATATCTCAAGCTAGCCTTTACACTGCTCTTACTGTAGGCCACAACCATGACATTTACAATAACACATGCCAACAGACACAGGATGAGGTGAAAAGGCAATGTTGACAGGCCATCGGTCGAACCCCGGAAGGAAGTCGTTCTCTGCTAAATTACAGGCAAAGTCAGCAGGGTTTTATTTTTAGCTCTTGCGTCAAGTCATTCTGCCAGATGTGGTTGTCGTAACTGCAGGTTGAACTCTGCAGCAGCACTTCAGCAACACTTTGACTGGAAATAAAGTGAAAGGTGGAACCACCAAGGTCAGAGGGCAGCTGTGTTTCGTGTGTTTCTATATTATGGAGACCAAATGTCCTCACAAGGATAGAAAGGTGAGGGAAAATCCTTCAAAGGACATTTTGCTGGTTCTTCACTTCTTTATAGTTTAGGGTTCGGATTAGGTGGGATATGGGTTTAGATTACGGCTAATATAAGGGTTTGGGTTCAGAGTTCAAAATAAGAAAGTTAGTTTAGAGTTACATTTTGGGATTAAAGTTAATACAACAATTAGGATTATGTGCAGGTTAGGGTTAAGGTTTGCCTGGGTGTGTGTGTGTACTACTGTGAGAGTGTGTGGTTCTGTGTTAGTGATAGTAGTGTGCATATGTGTGTCTGTGTGCATGTGTGTATTTCTGAGTTGTGTGTGTGCTTCTGTGATAGCACTGTGTGTGTGTGTTTATTTGTTTGTTTCTTTATATGGAAAGAGATAGGAACTGTATTGTAAACTACAGTGTGTGTGTAAGTGTATATGCGCGCGAGTGTGCATGCGTCTTTCTGCCTGCACGTGCCTGTCCCCATACCTGGAAAGAGAGGGGAACGATATTGTTAATTGTACTGCACACGTGTGTGTATGTCCGCGTCAGTGGGAGAGAGAATTTCCAGAACATCACGGAACCGTGCGGTGGGCGGGGTTGGTGATTCCAGCAGCCAATGGGAAGTCACCCCTGCGCCTGTCAAACACAGCTGATCGATGAGTCAGGCGCGAGGAGGCGAAAAGCTCCACTTGTTGCTGAGGAGCGCCGATCGCCCAGCTGACCAGCGAGCTGATCCAGCGTTAGTTACAGGCTAAAAAAAAACCAAACGAAACTAAAAAAAGATCGCCGGATCGGCCTTCAGAGACATCTCCCCTGAAGGATCACCCGTAGTAACGTTTTTCAGGTGAGCGATTTATCACTTCTATTCATCAAACGGTGAAACTGTTAACGTGAAGCCAGGAGATCTGGGCTTTTAACCGGTGACAACATCTGACGGTTGGAGCCGTGGAGGTGATACATCGGGATTAAAATGGCTTTAGAAATATCCCGATTTATCCTCTGATCGCTTTTGTTGAATATGATGTGATGAACGAAGTATTTCTAGTTTGATAAAGTGGACTGAATTTGAGTGCACCTCCCCGTACTGTTGGTCTTCAGACCGAAATTCAACTGTGCGCTCCCTTGCGAAAAAGAACTGTTGTAATCCTATAGTAAATTTTAGAAGGATACTGAAAAATATCACAGCAAAACTATAAACTACATACAGTTCCATGTATACACCGTGTTAGAAAATGCCGTTACTATAAACTCACTATTGAGTTCTGCGGACGCACTAAAGTACAGTAATATCACAGGGATGGTGTAGTGATTTTCAGCTCTGTTGGCTGCGCTGCCGTCATACTGTCGGCGATCTCATGAAGCTTCCACGGATATCTGATCTATTGATGTCGCTGACGAACAATGGAGCCTTTCAGTCTGGTTCAGTGTTTTACCACGGGCTGAACCAGATTGACTGGCGACACTTTCCTTATGGCTTGATTAATTGATTTTTAAAAAAAATAAAAAGGAAAGGGGCTAAGATGCTTGAGGACTCAGATAGGTTCCTCAAGTGGGATCCGGGGAGCCCCAGGGGTCGTTGAGGGGGTTGCAGGAGTCTTTGAGGGAGACAAAGGCGTGTTTGAAGGGGTTGCAAGAGTCTTTGAGGGGGTCCTAGGGGTTGTTAAAGGGGTTGCAGGAGTCCTTGAGGGGGTCCTAGGGGTTGTTAAAGGGGTTGCAGGAGTCCTTGAGGGGGTCCTAGGGGTTGTTAAAGGGGTTGCAGGAGTCCTTGAGGGGGTTCCCGGGGTTAAATTCCACTTTAATTGAATTCACCAGCAGTTATCCCAGCTGGGGGATGTATAAGAATGACAGTTCCAATCCTAGGTTGCACTGCCACCACTATTATCTCCCCCACATGCAGTGTGTGTAGTTATGTAATTCAATACTGAACAACAAACATCTTCCTACATGGGGATCCCCGGGACCCAGTCTGATCACATGGGGGCCTAATGTGTGCCTACCTGGGGGGTCTGTGACATGGTCTGTGAACTCCTGTCCTGTCAGATCTCTTTTCCTGGCACTACTTGCCCCATAGATGTGATTCACTCTTCATGGCAGTTATTTGGTCCAGAGCAACTCTTGGTCAGATTGTAGGTGCACCTACACCTGTGTAACACGACCTACAGAGAGAGAGGGCCCGGGCTGCTAGGAGCCCTGTACAGCAGGTATGGGGCAACCTTGGGTTTCAGGTTATTATCAGTTAGTATGGCTATATTCACTTGGCTTCAGTCTTCAGCCAGAAAAAGTGGTTCTTTGGCTCCGCCCACTGATGTTTAACTCAACCAATGAGCTCGACCTCTGAAAAATGTTTACACAACTAAAACTCAAATTGCCAACAGGTTGGTCAATGAGTGAGACATGGTTAGAGATCTAAGGTTTGTGTTGTTGAATCAACTATGAGGACCAGCGATGTCGTGGTCAATAAAAACATTGGGAATTCATTGACTTCCAGTTATTGATCAACATAAGACAAAACACCACCGAATCAAAAATCAATCATAGTTACTCCTTTTTGCAAAATAAGCTACCTTAAGTGACCTTATGCTCCCTGATCTAAAATCCACTATAATCATGAAGGGGGTGTTGATGAAAGGGAGGTTAAAGGAGGATATTTCTGGATTGTGCAAAAGGGGATACAAGTCAATCTTATGGTGTATTGTCTTTGGATGCACATCCCAACTAAAACCTCATCTCAGCTACAGGATAAAAACTAAAGTCAATACTGAATGAAGGAGAAAACTTTACCACCACGTTTCACCCCAGGGTGGGTCTTCGTCAGGCAATACACACGATTGCAACAGGGGTTGTACATATAGACAACACGTAATGCTTCCTCATGACATACATTTGCAATACTGGAATGCACCAGTCACAATGTGGAGGTTTGACAACCAGAGCAGAAAGAGCAATGACATAGTAAGAGTCTCCTCTGCAGCTTTCAACACCAGCTTCCTCTGCTAGCTACTGATCCACCACACTATCAGATGTGGTTCAGTGGGCAAAGGGCTTGAAGACCACTCACTGCAAAACACGTCTCATAGCAGACTTAAAGCGCTAATCCTTGAGTACCTTGTTTCATTTTGGCGACTAAGTGGTTATCGCTGTGGTGTTCCTCACTGCTCTTCCCAGAGATCACCTGTCAATCAAACAGTGTGTCCAGTACTGGGACGTCTTTCTCCTTGGATTTTCTGTTGATGGAGTTTGAGTTTCTGTAGGTGGCGCTCTTCTCTTTGTCTGTTCAGCCATGGTGGCTATCGCTGCTCATGCTAACTACCCAGTTCTTCTTCTATTGATTCCAAACAAACCGATGTCACTGCTTCTACTAAAGTAAAACGCATCACTTCCTGTGTGCCAGAACGTTTTTGCACATTTGTCTGTGTGAAGCAAAGCAATTTGGGATTTTTAACAACAGTGGTTAAAGCTGTGACTGTGGTGAAGCGCATCGGGCAGAAAAGACTCAAAACTCCAAGAATATTTCTTGATTTATCAAAGTCAAGAGGTTTGTGAGAAAGACTGCCGTGACTTACCTCAGAGGAAACTGGGGACTAACTGCATCAACTGACTAGCAGATGTTCTAACATTTGATGAATTTCATTGGAAAAAAATCAAATGCGGGCGCTCTGCACCGTCACCATATATTCACCCAATAATCAGAAATACCAATTTAAAGAATTTACAAAGATGGTATGAAAAGAACAAGTTTCACTCCACTGTCCTGATACCGCTGCTGCCAACTGTATGGCCTGAAGGGATTCCAGTGAAGTCTTGAGGTAAAGGAGTCTTCTTGGTCTTACTCCTTGTGCATGCCTATTTCCAACTTTACACACAGAGCAGAAGTTAGAATATGACAGAGGGCCATGATGACTAAGATGCCAACCTCCCACATAGGTAGTGGTCAGATGAGATGGAGCTGTGTGTGTGTTTGTGTGTGTGTGTGTGTGTGTGTGTGTGTGCGCGCACACCCATGTGAATTTGACTAGCATGGTGTGTCAGGGGGCCGTCCCTTGCTGTTCCTGAGATGACTGGCACCGCTCTTGACATGAAAGCAAAACACACACACTCTAGTGCACCAAAACACACCCACACACACTCACACACACCAAAAACATTGTGGCATTTAGGCTTGCACTCAACCTGTGCACTTGGACGACCAGCAGTAGCCAAACACAGGAAGCCTGGGTCTGGCTCAGAACGCTGTGCGAGTCATTTGGAGAGAGGGTTCGGGTTGTTGAGGTGATCGACGAGACAAGGCTGCTTTTTGTTTCAACCCCATGAAAGGGTTTGTGCTCAGCTGTAATGTCAGTGGTTGCAGGCTGTGCCTACCAGTCATTTGGGTAGAGGCCTTGGTCAATTGCAGCGATGAACAGAAGGTGTTACTTTCACTGCTGACAGACTGAGAAGTCAAAATCAGGCCACGTTTACAGGCACGTCGAGTCATATTAGATCAGAAGAGAAAAGACATGACAGGACACGACAACCCGGTCCACTGTTGGTTTAAAGATACTACACCAATAAATCATAACCACATTCATTTTGAGACATTAGTATCGTAAGGAAACAAGAGTTGTTGACATGTTGATCCTCTTCAGTAAAGAGAAAACCTTTGACCCAAGAAGCAAAGATCCTGTTGGTCTAATAGCCATCAGTGCCTCCATGTCTATCAGGGAAGTTTTGCCTTCATCTCCATCACACAAAAATGACTGCTTCCTCACACAGATCCCACTGTAGGCAGGATTCACCTTCAACCATTTACTCAGAAACAGCTTCTCCACACCAGCAGCCTCCCAGGATGCTCTTCCTTGTGGACTGCTGAATCCTTCAATCAGCTCCCATCTGGCTGATTGTAACTCCCTTAACCTGGGGCAAGATGGCCGCCTGGCTGTTGTCTGCTGGGAAATACAGTTTTTCTGTGGCAGATGCTCCAGTCTGCCACAGTGTGTATCCTTTGCCGCTGACAAAGCGTCTGTGTCTCTGTTGTGCCATCAGGAAGGCTGTTTTGATGTCTACGCCAGTCCTGCATCCATGGCTGTGTGGACGTGTCACTCTGTGCTGTGGACTCCTCCTCCTGGCCTCCTTACCACACCTCACTGCAGGTATGACCTCTGACCCCAGAGGGTCACCCCTAACCCCTCACCCCTGAGTGTATGCCTGAGTGTATGTATAAAGTTACCAACAGTCACGTTAGCGAGTACTGCAGCCAATCCCCTACATCCATCCATCCATCCATCCATCCATCCACTCATTCATTCTCTACATGTGTTTCTCCTACATTACTTGTAGCTGAATCAAGTTGTAGAATAACTAGCCAGTAAACTGAGTGGTAGAACAAAAATTCCCCCCACCTACACTGTTACACAAAGCTGTAGCAGAATCACACTGCATCTAAATTCACTTCAGGGGTTCGTTCCAAAATGAGATGGCAACCATTTGAAAACCAATGACACTTTCTGTTACTAAATGATTGGCAGCATGAAAGAAAAGCACATTATCAGTTACCGTTAAAGCTCTGAGTCATCTGTTTTTGTTGAAAGGATTATTTGAAACGTTGCCTGATAAATGTCAGTCTGTTCATTAGTTTCAATATGGATACACTGTGTTTTGGAATGAAACGTTTCTATTCTTTATTTGAGTTATAAAAGAATAAAACAGATTCAAAACCCTCTTGAGAGTTTCAGCAACAGATGCTGAACTTCAGTGCAGACTGATCACTCTTGGCTTCTCTAATCGTTTAGTTGAGGAACTGGTGATGACTGTCAGTGAATGTGATTTAGTTTGTCCACTACAAGGTGTCTGGGCTGTTGGTAGACATTGGCTGGCTGTTGGCAAGAATCAAACCTGCAGCCTCTTGGTTATGGGATGGTCTTTCCAATCACTAGACCACTCTGCCAATACAAACATCGATTGATATTTCAGTGTAAATCGGTTCAACGTGCAGACATGAACTTTAGGTGGGCTGTTCATGCGGTGATACTCAGCTCTTTGGGCGACACTGCCAGCAACAGACAACATGTGACACTGGTTCAAAAAGCAACACAAATGCTTGATGCAACATGATGTACCTTGGTATTTACAGCTAGGATGCAAGTCCTTTGGGACTTTTCACCCTTCCTGTCCTTTTAATAAATGGTTGCAAGAACAATAATGAAAATAATCTAAAGTTTTAAATGATTCATGAAATGATGAAATCATTTACTTTCAGTTGTACATTGACTGGGATGGCAAGTTGATGCTTAACTAGTGCAGAAAATCTACAAGAAACGTAATGATTTTCCACCCTCACACTTCACCTACTCTTTAGTAGCAACATCCTCTTTGTGACAGGTAGAAATGGGTTTAATCTTAATGTTGTGAAACTCGATCCATGACAATGCTATGGCTATAGTATCACTCATACCAGGGTATCACAATTCATTTGTCAATGATATATTGATGTTTAAAAATGCTACATATAGCACCTTTAAAAAAAAAACATGGTCTCACTGTTCTACTGTCTTGTGCCCCCCAGGCAGACAGGGTAACTGCAGCCACCCTGTGATGGCAGAACATGGGGGTTTCCGCTGTGAGCCCTCCCCATGCCGAGGTTTCCTCCAGAAGAGCTCCATCCATTTCTTCTGTGAGCCGGGGTACCACATCCCCGGCAACATCCGCAGCGCCAAGTGCCGGCATGGGAGGTGGAGTCCATCAGTACCTGCCTGTGTCCCTCTGAGAGGTAAGAGAGTGGTGGTGGTGGGGGGGATCACTGATGTAACACAGTCATTATTAGAGAAGCAGGCTTGTGGTCGGAAGGTCGATAGTTTGAATCCATAGACCCTCTGGAAAACTCTGGGCAGGAAAAGTGAGGACTGTTGGGAGGTGGGAGGGAGGATACTGTTAACTGTTATATATGAGTTGTTAGGATTTGTACCAGTAGGGCACTTGAGGACAGGAGGCTAAAGGTAATGTTGGGTCATTCAATCATTGATCGAAGGTTTGGGTGTTTTAGTATGTCACCGCTGTGGTAAAAGTCTCTTCTAGCTGACATGAATGGAAACCAGATGGATGAAAGCTTCTACCAAAGGGCTCATGTGTTTGGGTTTCCTACCGGTGTGTTTCGGTTTCACTGCTTCATGACTAATGGTAAACAGATGTTCTCACACACTATTAATAGCTTTTAACAACATTTCCCAACATCGGTGGCCATCATAGCATTCCCATGTGATTACTTCAGTTCATGATTTACCACATGACCCATCACAGTTTGGACCCACATGTGTCGAAGGCCGATTAGTCATGTTATGACAGTTACTTCCTGCTCCAATCAGGACAGTAGACTACTCTGTCCTTCCTGTGGTGTGTAGCTCAGTTGGTAGAGCACAGCAACAAAACCTCCAGGGTTTGGGCGTCCTGCTGTCCTGGTGGCTCTGTGCGAACATCCAACCACGACTTCTTTGGTTTGAATCCGGCCTCGGACCTTTGTTGCATGTCACCCCCCCCGTTCTTTCCCGCTATGCACTGATGTCACTGTCACGACCTCGGACAAGGCGTGAACCAAATGACCTATGTTATGTGAAGTCAATTGCTATTTTACTTTGCTAATTGATGGGAGGTCTTGCTTTGATTGATTGATCTGATCTGATCTGATCTGATCTGATCTGATCTGATCTCACCTCACCTCACAAATGAAAGAAACTTCCCCATTAGATCTGATGCTGGTTATCTTTTGCCTAACTAAGAGAGAGAGAAGTAATAATCAGGGGAAGTCGGTTCATGTTGTGGTTGTTTTCTGTCAAGTCTAGTTGTAGTTTTAACACACACACACACCCTAATCCTAAAGCAGAGGTGTATGCTGGGTGGGGTAGGGGGGTTACACCTCAACACCACAGCCCTAACAATGAAGCCCAGTCCCAGTGAGTCCATGTAGCTAACAAGTGTTTTATCTGTTGACCTACTTCATTCAAACCCTCTGCCACTCTGAGGAGCTTGAAGCTTTACTTTCCCTGGCCCAGTTTCTGACTTCCTCTGTTACGATTCACTGTGACACGCTCAGACAGGAAGTCAGAGCGCAGAAAGAGGAAGTGGGCCAAGCCACTATAATAACCATTAAACCTTTCCTCTGCGCCGATGCTGTCAAAACCTCATGGAAAGCTACTGCCGTGCCGTCATGGGCTCAGTAGAAACCTCAAAATAGATGTACCTTGTCATATCCCTCATGGTGCAGTAGAGGTGTGTTTGGTTCAGTGCAGCTACACTCGAGGTTTAGTGTTGAAGGAGCTGAGTATTGTGTGTCATGTATGCAGTGTGAGATTCATGGGGTTATACACGAACACTGACAGCGCCACATCTAGAGGTGTGACTCCCACTAGTGTTGCTCCTTCTATGCAGTGTAAGGTTCTTTCTACAAGTTACATGAGGGATGTTATTTTTCCTGCAAAGCGAGTTCACGCCACCATAGTCACCTCACCAGTAACTGAAGATCTGACTTGGTTTTCAATTCAATTCAACTTTATTGTCATTCTAATATGCCGGAGCGCGTGCAAAACGAAAAGTAGGCTGTGACGTCAGATAGACATTCAAAGCTACAATATGCACAACAGCACTAGGTCGTCATAGCAACAACAACAATGTGAGAAAGCAGTAAGAAGATAAAGAACAGCGAAGCTAAACGTTCAAAAACACGGTGAACATCAGCATTGTGTTTTAAACTGCAGATCGGCTGCGTTCGCTGTCCGCTTCTTCTCCTGTGGTGGCTTTACGGATGCCGTTTCAAGGTTGACAGCTCGTCACTATGAGTGTCAGGTTTTAGGGCGGGACTAGCATTGACTGAAGTTTGCTGCGTGATGTTCAATAATGATCTTCTTTCCCTCAGAGAGGCAAAATGTGAACCACGAGGACAGGGGGGCCCAGTCGCTGCCCAGTGTTGCCACAACAGCAGTGGGTGTGTCCATCTTCCTGCTCACCACCACCGCCTGCATGGTCATCAAGTCCCGCCTCTTCCCCTGTCACTCACACAGGTAAGGCCTGAGATTGGCTCTTACACTCTGGAAGTGTTCCTTATATTCTGAGAGTCAATTTCACAGAGAAACCAGACGTCCAAACACATCATGACAAACAAATTCTGAAAGGCAAAATCTCGTGTGGTAAGACGACGAGCATCCGCCCTGCTCAAGTGTCCCTGAGACACTGAATCCTTACCAGGGGTGCTGCTGACCTGACCCTGACCTCTGACCTCCCTGTTAGGGGGGCAGGCACCTTGAGGATCTATATAGTGTCACCATGTTGTTGGGCGTCCTGGTGCGACCTTGCACCCATAACGTTCTGGGTTTGAACAGAGGTGTTAGAGCTCTAACACCAAGGCCTTCAGGTTCTTATGAAGTTGAGTCAGCTTGAGTAATGGGGAGAGAAGTGCAGTGAAGACACAGAGGAAGTGAATTACCACAGCTTCCGTTACATTGTCAACTCATCAATAGCGGCTGTACATGTCCGTTGTGAGATTCAAGTACACTCATTCATGCTTCTGCAAACGCTTTTTCACGTTAAGTAAAACCTCCCCCTCTCTTTCTCTCTCTCTCTCTCTCTGCCTGTATCTCTTCTTCCAGCCGTCGCTCCTCAGACCAGATGGACCTGATGGTGGACGGTCTTCCCGTCTCCCTCCCCTCCTATGAGGAGGCGGTCTACAGTAGCTGGGGGCAGCGCCTGGCCCCCTGCTCAGGGCCTGGACCTACGCAGCTCCTATTGGCTCAGGAGGCCCCCGGGTATCTCAACACCCAATCAGACGCCAGTCACCGCCCCCTCCTACCCAGTCAGAGCCCGGATAACCCCCCGCCCCCTTACGAGGAGGTCCAGTCACGTCCCAGAGAACAGATGAGTGACAGGGAAGTCTGCCAGCTACAAGTTGCACTTTCGGATGACAAGGACACTTGATTGACAGACTGATTGTATACCAGTTTGTTAGCGCTGGTCACTTTACAAAGCAGCATGTTTTTGATTGGCTGCTCGCTGCCCCTCCAGACGGGCTGCTGTGACCCAGCCGTTACCCTGCAAATGATAATAGCTGAAATGCTGAATGAAGGCTGAAGAAAACATGGACCAACTGCAACATCAGCACATTGCCTCACCAGGACCAGGACCCAGTGCCCTATCACGCTGTCTTAGATGGAGCTGAAGAGCTCTGATTGGCTTGCTCTGATGTCATGACGGGTGGGGTGACGTCAATAGTTATAAATGAAAAGTTTCTTAATGATTATTAATTGTATATTGTGTGAGAGAACCAGAGAGAAAGCTTAGTATATCTATCTGTACATATGCAGGTGTGTGTGTGTGTGTGTGTGTGTTTTCAGTGCTGTGCTGGAGACGTTGTGTATCTTTCCCATCAGTGATGGGGCTGGTCGAGGCCTTGGTTGAAGTATCTTTCATGAAGCCGGAGGTGCGCCGAAGCAGAAACCAGAGTGTTTCTACGGCAACAGACTCTATCTAATTTAGACTTGCATAACAGTCAAACTGGATTGTGAAAAGAAACTTGATTTGAAACCAGCGGATGGACAGACACTTGAGTAAATGATGACATTATGAAATGGCGTCATAAATGTTGATTTGTGTGCAGCAGATATTTAGAGATGGGAAACTGCGAGCCAGCGGTATGTGAGTGTGTCAGCAGTGGGGGGGCACCACCGCTGTTATTGTTCAGATTCATTTCACCCCAAAACATTGACTTGTATGGATCCCATGTTCATTGTTGACGTTATCCAACAGGTTATGAAGGGGTTCATAAGCCCGAGAGGCTGGAGAATTACCTCAACCCGTAGAGCAGCAAGCAACACGTGAAAAGTGACAAAATTGGAGTCAGTTATATTAGTGCTTTTATGATGATCATCAGTTTTCATACCACAAACTGCACAACCAAAAAACAAGAATGGACATGAGACCAAAGCCCCCTTATCAGGGAAGCTTGTCTAGGTACCATGGAGGTTTTTCTAAGCGTGCAGGACTCGACTCGAATGAATACGTTGAGTTGCGGTGGCTGCAGACTAACCTGTATTGGAGGCAGGAACCTCCTTCCACCCCAGTTCACCCATTTCTGTTACTATCTGTTCCAGAGATATTGAATGTATTTTCTGTTTCATTTTGTAGCAATGGAAAAAAACTCAACTAATAGTTCAACTATTGTATAGATTGTAATATTTACTGAATGATTTGTACATTGTGTTGTTGCACAGAATTATATGAAGAATAAAAGCTGAGATGTTTCATGGTTAAATATCCTGGATCTTTTTTTCACTTCGGATGGATTTTAGTTTGAAAACGTGAAGCACACTTGGATCATCATGGGAGCTTTGGCCTTGACTTTCACTCCTAATGGGTTCTTGTCATGGTGATCTAGTAGTAACTGACACTGTAAGCTCTACTTTCCTAATCACAGATCTTACCTTGTCCTAGCGGTCTAACCAGGGAAACCCACATATTACCAGTGTAGACAATGAGAGCGTCACATCTGTGCTACAAATCAGATGTGTTGTTTTTTCAACCTTCTATCACTTTTACAACAGAATTCTTGAAACAAGTTGATGACAGTGGAGACAGGTGAACTCCTCTCACTGGTAGAGTTTTAAGAAAACAACATCCCAACACTCAATGAAAGATTAGACGGTTGAAGATGGAGTTTATTTATGATTTATTATGAATTATTTCCATGTCTGTCTAGTCAGACAGAAACCAGAGAAACAGTGTTGGAAAAGTCAAAAGGGTTAAAAAGCAGCATCTCTGTTTCTGGGTGTTGGGTGCCAAATGGAGAAGTGGGAGCAGCCGCTGGACAGGAAATGAAAAGGAGAAGACGTGGAGCGGTTTACTGTAGCCATTACTCAGATACGGTTACAGTCAGAGGAGTGAACGGGGGGAAGGTCATTGATACAAACCACCACCACCACCAGATGATGGGTATCAGACAGGACTGTGACAGGACACTGAGGAGATTGTCAGTGTGTGTGTATGTGTGTGTGTTGTTGCCTGCTCTGTCCTGTTGCCTGTCCTTTCAGCCTCTTTACTTGAGCCAGTGAATAAACCGTGAACAGTTTGAAGGACTTCATTACCCAGAAATGGTGTAACGTTAGTAACCTGCACACTCCTCCATCCTAAACCTGTTCTTCTGAGTGTCTGGTGGGGGTGGGGGTGGTGAAGAGGTTCAGTCATCGTTGGCGAGTCCAGCTTTCCCCGGACGGTTTAGGAGTTTGGATGAACTGGATAAATTCAAGTTGACTTCATCGAAGGACTTTGGCATGATTGCTACCACACAGATCACAGAGCAGCATTTCCTTAAACATCTTTATTTAAGTCGAGGATACAAACAAGGTAATCAGTAGAAAGAAACAAGTATTTTGTTGTGTTGTTACAGAGAAATGGCTTTTATGGATCGTCTTTTCTCGGAGGAAAGGTAGATCATGAAAGGCACAGTCGATTCTGAAAGAGCTAACGTGTTTAGAAGTAAACTACACTCTGATGAGAGATGATAGCGGCAGGGCTGCGCTCAATCATGAGACTCTGCTTGTGGACTTCATCTCAGCACCTCAGCAACACAGAGCAGTTCTACAGTATTGAGTTACAACAAGGAAAATACATTCTTTGACATCCAATCGGCTCTTAGATTGCACTTTGAAATGGCACTGGTACTTTGAGCGTTGCAGGGCAAACGTTTATGTGGACAAATACAAAGACAAACATCCTCATCTGAGGCATTGTAGTATTTCATAACACGCGGCAAATGAAAAAACGAAGTGTGCTTTCAACCAATACATGTTGAGCAGAGTCATAACTGGTGAGTGACAACAAAAACATGAAAACTGATTCTCAACAGAGCTACTCGGCTATTTGTCCCACTTGGTTTGCACACAATCTCTGAAGACGGACGATTTACTGCTTGAGTACTGCAGGTTAGTCAGATTATATCAGCAAAACGTTATGACAAATCAAACCGGCGTCACGTAATATTTGCCCGTGTGGTTTATGGTTTGTTTTGGTGCCACGGAGAGGAGGCTTGCTATATTGAGTACCTGATTATTTAGACAATCACAGGAAAGTACTTGAAAGTCTATTTATTAATACTTTCCGGTACCTGGCACCACCTGAATGGTTGTGATGCAGTAAACCCCACCCATCTGGCACAGCAAGAAGGGCAAAACAAACAAACAAACAAACAAACTTGCAAGAAACGTGACCCCGGTTTGGAACAGAAACATGGTAGATAATACAGTAGTGGCCGTCCCACAACAGGAGACCGCACAAAAGCTTTCTAGTGAAGGTATCATTTTTCAAAAACGCTTAGTACATAAAATATATAAAAAGAACGTACGTAAAAAGATGCCACTGATGTCATTTGTTGTCGTGTTGCTCTGTTAGTGTGAGTTGGAAGGAGTCCGACAGACAAAATGATGGTCACGTGCACATCAAGGTGACATGCTGGGATCGGTACAACACACTTGGTTCTCCGTTCATACACCCTGATATGATGGAGGTTCCTACAGAGAGAACAACCTGCAAAACCTGGAAAAACCTGCAATGACATTTTATTTTATTTTGTACATTTCAAAATAAAAGGCGGGCTGCTAACTCTAAAAGAATTTCATTAATCTGGAGAGTTTTAATGTCACGTTGGTGGAGATTCCCTGTGTCAAGGTAAAAAAAGGCCTCAATGTGTATTAAGATTTGATCCTCTGCATCAAACATCAAATGAATTATCTTGAGTTAAAAATGGAAAATGTCTTTCAATGTCGACTGACGTGTGTTTGTTTCTTGTCTGAGTCCGTAGCTGAAGGTCTGGACTACAGTACAGCTGCATGCAACTTCAAACTGGTTAACAGACCTGAGGCAAATTATCGAGTGTTTGTTTTAATCCTCTCGGAGTGCCAGATGGGTGGGGTTTGCCATATAGGATAGGATGTCGGAGACGTGTGTGTGATTGACAG
The DNA here is from genome assembly GCA_900323365.1 of Monocentris japonica. NCBI lineage: Eukaryota > Metazoa > Chordata > Actinopteri > Trachichthyiformes > Monocentridae > Monocentris > Monocentris japonica. Next base: position 14,692 of record OOFE01046285.1, read on the forward strand.
CTTACCTCACTCTATCTGAACTGCTCCGATGCGGTAAACTCCACCCATCTGGTACTCCAAGGAGATTAAAACAAACACTGAGAATCACTGGACTCAACCCAATATTTTCCCATGTAGGAGTTTCTATCTTTCCTGTGCGGAAGCGTCCAAAATATTAGCACCACCTGCTCTTTTGATGAAACAGACCGACCAGGTGAAGCCTTTGATGTTACAATGAATCCACCTGAAGGATGGATGCAGATGAAAAGCAAGAGGCAGGGTACTGAAGGAGAATGGCGGCTGTCCCACCTGCTTGCCTGCGTTTCAACACATCGTCAGATCTCGTTTCACAGTGATACATTGATGAGAAAATCCAACGCTCAGCACCTTTAAAGAGGCCCAGCTGTCTCGGTGCAGCTTGGCTTTACAAGCAACAAGGTAATATGTGGTTTTACAGCATTATGTAACGTGTGAGTCTGTGTTCGGGTGTTTGAGTCTGTTCGTGTGCGTGTCAATTTTGTGAATCCCGCATCGGCTCCCTCACTTCAAGAAGAATCGATGCTTGATTGGCAGAATTTCTCATCAAGTCAGAGGTGAGAGAGGTGACAGGTCAGGAGGGCGGGCCAGAAATATGTCCCTCATCAGAGCTGGGAGAAGGAGGGAGAGATGGAAAAGGAGAGGAGGGGTATAGGGGAGTGACAGAGGAAAGGGGTGGATAGATAGGAAGCGTCAAAATGTCGAACATTGTTGGGTTGGTTAAAATAGTACAACACATAGTATACACTAGTATACACTTATTCTGTGTGTGTTGATCAGGCAGATTTGTTTCCAAATGTAGGTCAGTAAACTATGTGGTGGGTTGACTCAACGCCACACTGATTCACACCTGGGAACTGGTCAGGACGACAACAGGTAGTCAACTTTAACTCCATGCCCAAACCAACTTACTAGTGTAGGGATAGAAAATGGCCGGTGAGGAGGACAGCCCAGGAGACGGCGAGCGAGACCTCTGAACTAATACTCCCCTTTTCTCAGATGCTGCTGGGAGCGACTTATAAAGGCCTCGTACCGAACCCTCACCACCTCACCAGGACACCACCAGGACACCACCAGCACCTCCTCACTCCACACAGAGTTTAATAAACCTACTTTTCACCAACTGGTATTGTCTGTGTGTCTGTCTGCCTGCTGGTGTTTGACCATAAGGCCTCCTCACTAAACTCAAGACTACAACTACTTCTCTTTGTGTGTGTGTGATCAAGGTCAAATGTTGTGTTTTAGCATGTAATGTTGTGTGTGTGTGTTACCTGCTGTGTCACAGAGTCCCTGTATCCCTCCTAAAACAGGATCTCTGTCTGTCAGCAACTGACTCCGCCTCCGGGGGCCTGGGTCCAGGTCCAAATCTGATTGGTCAGTTTCCTCCAGGCAGCCCTGAACATGGAGTTGATAAAGTCAGAGCAGGACAGAAACAAAGAGGAACTAAACTAGGAGATAAACCTTTGAGCACCAATAATTCGGTCTTAACCCAATTCCTATGACATCATGGTGATGTCATAATCAGAGATTTCTTGAAAATGATCTGCAAGTGTAGTAAGATAATTTGATCTGAAAAATACAGGATAAAGACACTTGCTGATCTATCCATCTTCTTGCAGTGTAATACTCCATCTTTTTCCTCCTTATTTTGACTCTCTCACTGCCCCCATCCTCCTCCTCCTCCTCTCTCACCAGTAATCTCTGGCTGAGAAGTAGTTCCTGTTCTATAGAGGAAGGGCCTTGTCTCTGTCTCTTGTCCTGAAGCACCAGCCTGGATGGTGTGTCCTCGTCTGGGTCACGGGTCCTGAGAGAGGAGAGAGAGAGAGAGGGTCAGGTAGGTCCTTCCTGGGAAAAATCCTCTGGTGACAGGAAGTGATGCGTTTTACGTTTCCGGTTTGTTTGGAATAAACTGGAACTGGGTAGTTAGCATGAGCAGCGATAGCCACCATGGCTGAACAGACAAAGTACTGGACACACTGTTTGATTGCCAGGTGATCTCTGGGAAGCGCAGTGAGAAACACCACAGCAACGAGGCTGAGCACCAAAGATGGAGACTGAACAAGAAACAAAAGCAAGGATCTAACATATTAACACTTCAAAACTGACAGTCGAAGAACCAAACCAGCCTAAAGTAAACATACTGACCCCGGGGAAGATGAGCTCCTTTGGGCCAATCAATGACGATCAAGTCTTCATTTCTTAACATCTCATCTCACTTAGGAACAAAACCCCATGGTGGTAGCTCAAACAAGCCATGCAATACACTTCAAAGATTCTCTGTTCAATGCTTTAGCGCCCCCTTGTGTTATAAATATCCCATCTATACAGCAAGTTGCCTCTTTGGTCAGCAGTTTGAGAAATATCATGTGTGAACGATGAAGAAATGCTCAAATGGAGTCCCCTTTCTTTCTTAAATTAAAGTTACTATTATTATTATCAATGTCATCCAAGTACCTCATGTCACAGGTTCCCTCTCCTCCATTCACTGTAATTGCTTCCAAAGAAATCTCTTCTACCTCGCTGCTTGGCTCTTATGTTATTTTTATTTCTTCAATGTTTCTTACAGGATCATTGAAGGGTCCCAGGAATACCATCAGGGCATTATGGCTCCTTACTATTAATTGCTTGAAATATCTGCCATTTTGGAATTTAAACTTTTTCAACTGTTGCACTCGCTGCATCTGCAAAACACCTAAATATAAGTATGTACAATACAAACAGGCTTGGTGGCTGGGTGGCGTACCGTTTCCCCAGTGTGATGGTAGGTGTTGGGGGGTCGGATGAGGAGGAGGAAGGTAAGTTGCCCCCCTCTGGCAGGCTGCTGAGGACGGTCAACTGAAAGTCATCGTCCATAGAGATGTACGGAGCCAGCATGTCCAGGTCCATCACCTCCACTTCCTGGGAAGAGACAGACAGGTGGACAGACCAGAGAGACAGACAGGCAGGTAGGAGGTTAAAGACACAGAGATCTATACACCTTACAACATCTGGACCATTTCAGTGTGATTGTACAGACGGAGAACCACCATAAACATCAAGACTTTATGACTGTGTTTATCAAGCTCAATGATTTGTGACCTTGTGGAAAACGTTCTTGGAAAACATCCTTTCCAACTTGGAGAGAATGAACACACAGAGAACAAAGAACCCATCTTGACCCAAAGGAAGCTTCATGTCGCACCGTGAATTCAGGAGTGAGAACGTAATCCGAACCAACAACAGGAAACAACCCCAAAACGCAAGGGATTATGGGCATCAGGCATCTGCTCCTACCTCCTGTATCCCTCCCTCTTTCTTCTGACTGTCTTCTGGACAAACGGCAAATAACTTCCCCACCACGTTGGTGTCCATCACCTCCTCCTCACCGGGGCTCTGATGGAGGGAGAGAGACACCGAGGGACAGACAGAACAGAGGGACAGAGGAAGAGAGACACCGAGGGACAGACAGAACAGGAAGAGAGACACCGAGGGACAGACAGAACAGAGGGACAGAGGAAGAGAGACACCGAGGGACAGACAGAACAGGAAGAGAGACACCGAGGGACAGACAGGACAGAGGGACAGACAGGACAGAGGGACAGACAGGACAGAGGGACAGACAGGACAGAGGGACAGAGGGAGAGAGGAAGAGAGACACCGAGGGACAGACAGGACAGAGGGACAGACAGGACAGAAGGACAGAAGGACAGAAGGACAGAGGGACAGACAGGACAGAAGGACAGAGGGACAGACAGGACAGAAGGACAGACAGAACAGAAGGACAGAGGGACAGACAGGACAGAAGGACAGAAGGACAGAGGGACAGAGGGACAGAGGGACAGACAGGACAGAGGGACAGACAGGACAGAGGGACAAACAGGACAGACAGGACAGAGGGACAGAGGGACAGACAGAACAGAAGGACAGAGGGACAGACAGGACAGAGGGA
>OOFE01046288.1:0-15976 GCA_900323365.1 Monocentris japonica
CAAGCTGCGATGCACTGTGTGTTCTGACACCTTTTCTATCATAGCCAGCATCAACTTTTTCAGCAATTTGTGCTACAGTAGCTCTTCTGTGGGATCGGACCAGACGGGCTAACCTTCGCTCCCCACACGCATCAGTGAGCCTTGGGTGCCCATGACCCCGTTGCCGGTTCACCAGTTGTACTTCCTTGGACCACTTTTGGTAGGTACTAACCACTGTATACCAGGAACACCCCACAAGACCTGCCGTTTTGGAGATGCTCTGACCCAGTCATCTAGCCATCACAATTTGGCCCTTGTCAAAGTCGCACAGATCCTCACACTTGCCCATTTTTCCTGCTTCCAACACATCAACTTCAAGAACTGACTGTTCACTTGCTTCCCAATATATCCCACCCCTTGACAGGTGCCATTGTAACGAGATAATCAATGTTATTCACCTGTCAGTGGTTTTAATGTTATAGCTGCGTATGTTTTTGAAGTTGTCAATATTTCTTGATATTCTGTAATATTTTGTGCTGATATTTATTTTCTTAAAAAACAAGTATTCAGTATTTCCTCCAGAGTGGAAAAGCCTCTGCAACAGCATTCAGACCATCATGGGACACTAAAGCGTCCCATGATGGTCTGAGCATCACACTCCTTTAAGTTATGGATCAGGAGCCATAACTGGTACTTTTCAGTGTGTGGTAAAATACTTTCGTCCTTACATCCATGTTTACTCCTCCTCTAACCCAACTGAGTAGAGCATCACTGTGCACATAGTAGCTTCAACCTATGGTATCTAAGGTTAACAGTGTGTTTTAACAAGCCTGGGTCCCTGGGAAAGCGTGAAGAGGTCCCCCATCTACTCACCCTCTGGTCCTCGTACGCATCTTTGAGGCGTAGGTAGTTGGTGAGAGCTCTCATGGCGATGGGCAGCTTGCCAATCTTCTTCAGCTCTATAGGTCTCTTATGGGCTCCAATAATCAGAGGATTCATCCACCAATATGTTGCCTGAGAGAGAGAGAAGTCAGTTTCAGTATCAGTATGTTGAGTGGTAGTAGGCCACTAGCAGTTTCAATCCATTATTTTTATTGAACAATATCGACTGTCTCAATTCAAGAGAGCTAACATCCTTCTTTACAAGAAAAAAAGAGAAACTCATGTCAGTTTGATTTGGGGAAATTCTTTGCTACTGATACTCTAGTCTGGTATCAGCCAAGTGGAGTAACTGTAGTAGTTTCCAGAGAGACAAGAAAAGCTGTTTCTGTGTTAGCTTTATCAATAAAGGTTTTGAATTTTGAAAGAGCACTGAAAATCAAAATAATCATCCTGCATGTGTGTGTGTGTGTGTGTGTGTGTGTGTGTGCTCTCGTACCTTGGACAGCAGGTTGACAAACGGCTGCAGAAAGCGAACCCCCAAATCCTGTAGATCCTCTGGTGGCTTCACCTTCTGCGGGCTGGCGAAGAACACATACTTCTACGGGACAACAAGAGGAGAAAGATGTAAGGAACATATATATTTGATCAAAATAGAATGAAAAGATCCAGGCTAATGCCATAATAGCAGGAAATCCCAATGTAAAGTATGTGACAAGACAATATGGACAAAGATATAACCAGCCTATGCTTATAGCTTAGAGGACAAGGACCAAGATAAATGTAACCATGGCAGACAGAGCTGATCGATATAGAATGAAATGATATTTAGTTTCAAACATGATCACAAAATTGCCCCATATTGAGAACTATATCCACCAAAAGATGCAAAATCAAAACTTTTCCTGGTGCTTTCCTAACTGCTTGGACCTGGGAAGCTTCCAATCACCAAGTCAGAAAAATACCGCCTACCAACTGAGGCTTCCAAGTCAGTGTTTTTGCAGAGGTCTGACATCCCATTTGATGTGTTAGTCATGGAGCAGCTGGTAGAAGCTCTCAGTGACCTGGAGAATGTCCTTGACCGCTCCGCACAGCGACCCACTGGGATCGACCAGTAGCTGCTCTTCCAATCAAAACATCTGATCCGATCAACAAGTCTATCTCCGAGCTGAGTCACGGCTGTCAGCCTGCACCATAGCCTGGCCAAGTCTGCAGTCCTATGGTGAACATCTTTATTGTGAAGTTTTGAAAATCATGAAGAGCAACATCCACACTTCTCAAAGCCAGAGCACCAACACCTTATTTACACTCTCAAATTCTAGCCATGACTACAACAGTATTGTGAAAAGCCTTACTATTAAGTCAAATAAATTCATTCACACAATTGAAGAAAATGTGTATACATGTTTTTAAATCTCAGATGTGCTCGATTTAGCTTATTCAGCATGTTTCAAACTGATTTCATCCACTTGCTAGAACTAGTTGAATTTAGTTGATTGCATTGATTCATTTTGTTTCATTGATAAGACAGATGTTTGTTAAATAAAGATTTATTTAGTTGAATAAGACTTTTGATAAAGTCAAATTGATAGACATTTATAATAAAGTTTTACTGAAGGTAAACAACTCAGGATGGGTTATCAAGGCATTTCCTGCTGCGATGCGAGGCATTATTGTTTGTAAGAAGCTAAGAAGCTACTGGCAAGGACTACCAAGGGCTAACGGGCTAACAGGCTAACGGGCTAACAGGCTAACGGGCTAATGGGCTAATGGGCTAATGGGCTCTCGGCAGTATGCAGACTGGAGGATTGTTATAGACTTTATAAAGGATTTGTATCATTGAGTAAAAGCTCTCCAACATCACGTCTCAGAGAAGGGCTCTATAAATTAACTTATTATGTCTGTGTGTTTTATACATTGTTTGCCCACAATAACATGTCGTGTGCATGGGTTAATACAAGGCGTCGATGTTTGAATAAAAAAAAAAGCTGTGATTCTTGTTCTAGCTGACTCAACCTGAACAAAGGAAGACATACAAATGTATAGAAACTTAACCAGCCACGACTAAAAGCATCAGGATATTTAATACCTGAAGTACTATTTTTATGAGTGAATGATGAAAGAGAATCAAAACTAATAAATACTTTGTATTTCACTTACAGTCATGCTTAAAAGTCTGTGAACCTCTTGTGCAATTACAGAAATCTTAATTTTTGCCTTTTCTTAACTGAAGTTTCATTTCATATATTTTTTAGAGGAAATACATATAAATAATTTAAAGGGAATTAGTGCAGGTGCAAAAATAAGTGAACCTCCTCTTGCATTAGTAGAAGGTAAGTAGAATCAGGTGGGTAAATAATTGAGTAAGAAGTGATGTTTTTCTTTCTCTGGACCCGGACGACTCAACATCATTAAGGGAACCATGAATTCTGAGGGACACCAGAACAGAAGATGAAGGAAGATGACTGATCAGTGGCTCCAGGAGACGTTTACAAGGAGGTGCCACAAGAAGTTCACATATTTTTGCATGCAGGGATATTTGTTTAATAAAGCAGTTTTGCTAAATAAACAATAAAAGTATATCATATTTATTTGTGCATGTTCTTTATTTGGGATATCTTCATCAAGATTTTAAGGTTAAGGTTATTCCTCTATAATATATGAAGTAATGATCACCAATTGTAGGGTTCACAAGCCTTCAAGCATGACTGTACTTCCTGGATCGAAGGCTCTTCGGTTATTGGTCAGAACTTCAGGATGTGACTCACCCTGACTCTTATGACGTTGATCTCCACGGCCATCAGCAGTCCGTACAGAAGCACTAGCAGGGCCGTGATGCAGAACCTCAGGTGTTGCGGTCCGACTTTGTGCTGGGCAAACTTCACCAGCTTAATGGACTTAGTGATGAACGCCAACACCCAGTAGATGAACAGGGCTGGAAAGAGAAGTGCTAGTTTACTAGGCAACTGAATATCACAAATATGTAATCCATTTTTTTTTTACATTAGTGAGTTACTTCGAGTTGTTCACATTATGAGATGAAATATCATGACATCATTTTATTGCGGTCCGGTACATATATGTACATATTTGAAACCATCTGTATAGTAAAATGACTGACAACTGCGTGTGGTGAGTCCTACCAAGCAGTAGTTTGGGGAAGTTAGATGTCTCTATGTTGTGGTAGTAAACCACTGACGTAGTGGCTGCTATGAAACCCATGAACGCTGGCATGAAGAGATGGAGGTGGTTGGTGTCCATCATCCTGGAGAGAGACAGAGCAGGAGAGGGACAGTCAAGAATTGATATTGAGTGGGAAAAAAATCCACTGAAAACATATCTATCTATCTATCTTCAAGTTCAATTGTTGGACTTGTGTCATAACAGATTTGTTAAAAAAAAAATGGTATTTCAATTTCATAATTTCACTCTCTAATCTTCTCACTTGTTGGAGACGATGCCCTCGGCGAACTCGCAGACATGGACAAAGAGCAGCAAGAATGTGAGAATCCATCGTAGATTGTGGCCGGGGAAATGAAGCCATGTGTTATGATGGATCTGGACCTTGGAGCTCTGACTACCCCAACCTGAGAGAGAGAGAGAGAGAGAGAGAGAGAGAGAGAGTGAGAGTGAGAGACAGAGAAAGAGAGATGAATGATGAATCTGAACTTTACTAGGGTTCGACCAATATGGGTTTTTGAAGGCCGATATTTTTGGATTGAAGGTGCCAATAGCAGATATTGATACTCTATGTATTTAATCTTGACCATCAATCTTGACCAATAAAATTTTATGCACTGTGTATACGCTGTTTGCCCAAACTTGAGATCTATTGCACGCCCGAACGTCCCGGTAGGGGGATCCCTCTCTGGTTATGTGGGAGTTTTTCCTTGTCCTCTGTGAGGGTCCAAGGCTGGGGGGTGTCGTGTTCTAACCATTTATTGTTTTCACTCTTTGGGCACCGTGAAGCCCTTAGAGACTGTATCAGTGATTAAGGGCTATAAAAATAAAATAAAATAAAATATGCTTTGATTTGGGTTTTTGTGCTGAGGCCCAATATCTTTAAATCTGACCATTTTCATGTCAAAACATTACAAGTATTCTTTGTCCCTCTTTGCAGGACAGAAAAGCATTTACACTAGACTAAGAACAGTAATAATAACAAAAAATATATCCATGCATCCTTGTGTGGAATCTGACCAAAATGTTCAGGTTGAGGGCTTCCCATAGACAACCAGCGTAGTATTGATCAGTTCTACAATAAATATGTAATCAATCAAACTGCATCATATCCATCATATCAGAGGTGGACGACACTGACTGGACAAGATCTGACTTGTTTTTCTCTTCATTTTAATGGTGATGTACTGGTGACATTGGGTGTAATGGGCTTAGTTGTGGTTGTGTGGATATTAGAGGACCCAATACAACTTTTTTTACTGGTCATATTGTTTCTTAAGTTCGTGTCTCCTCTTAACTAAATGGACCGGAGCCATTTTGGAGCCTCGGGGGACACGGCCCATACAAAACGAGAACCAGGAAGCATCAATTAGTGAGTCCTTGGGGAGCTGCTGAGGGCTTCTGGTCAGAGCCATTCCCATAAACTACACTGATACACACACACACAGACACACACACACACACACGCACAAGCAATAACTTTCAGTCAGTTAAAACAGCAGTCATCACAATGCCACACTATAAACTGAATAAATCTAGCCTTCCTTCCTCCTTCTTTTTCTTCTTTTCTTTCTTTCTCCCTTCATTCCTTCCTTCTTTTCTTGTTCCCTTCTATCCTTCCTTCCATCCTTGCTTCCTTATTCCATTCCTTTATTCCTTCCTTTATCCCTTACTTCCTTCCTCCCGTCCATCTTTCCTTCCTTCCAGTCTCCCTTGTTGTTAAAGTTTAATCTAATCTACTCTTCAAAGCTGCTTAGCGTTCACGCGAGTAATGAGGAAGTGCAATAAAGAGTGTGTGTGCATTCTGCCTCCCTGATTGCATCCCTGATCAGCAAACCAAAGGGGAATCTCCTGGCCATGATAAATCAAATACAAATAAAATCATTAACCCCTTTTCTAACCAACTAGGTTGAATAAGGACACATTCTTTACAGCAAAAGTCTGGCAGAGATGTTTGGGGGCCAGCCGGCGCACCTTCCGTCCGTCCTGGCAGGTCGGCCGCGAACACCAAAGCTGCCAGTCTTGCAGGAGTCAAACCAGCTCCAACCCGACTGGCCAGCTCATCCAGGTCTGTCCCGGCTGCATCCTCCGGGACAGGTCTCTCTCGCTAGTGAGTATTTTGCTGTCCATTCTTTGTTAAAAACTTGACATTCAGAGTTCACTTTTCTCTTTTTTGGCTTTTTAGGGAAAGGGTTTACATCCTATAAAGTATGATCCTACAGTATGATTTAACTCAGTCGTCCACTTCCATTTTAACAATGAAGCATTAGGCTACTTGACACTTTTCTCATCATATCATGAGAAATATGATGACTTCATTCTCAAAAACATTATGACTTTATTTTTGTAAGAATACTATGAGTTTATTCTCGAAATATGACTTTATTCTCCTAATATTATGACTTTATTTTCGTAACATCGTGACTTTATTCTCGTTAAAAGGCCTATTATGAGATTATTCTTGTAATATTAGGACTTTATTCTCGAAATCTTAGATTATTTATTTTTAAACAGTGGCCCTAAAACACTGTCGTATAATTCAGAGTAGAAAAGTGGCAAAAAGTGAAAACTCTTTGCAGACAACACGCTGGTTATCATAAACAAGCATGGAATTTGTGATATCTTACTTGCTTTGGGAGTAAATGAATTCAAATAAAATAAATGGATAAAAACTAATTTACTAATTGAATTCATTAATAATATAATATAAAAAAATAAATATATAAAAATATAACATCAAACACAATAGGACGATGAAATTCAGCCGCCGTCAGCCCCTGACTATAATATGACATATGACTACATGTTGTTTGCTTGCTTGCTTGAATTCATTTGATAATTAAAAACATAATATTAAACACAATGTAGAAAAGAAAAGCCATTAGCCGAATAGCCGTCTTGGTCTTCTCTGGCTCGGGTCCAAATAATCCTCAAGAGATTAGTGCCGTCCTACATGACAGATGCAGTGATTTCTGATACGTCGGGCAGAAAAGGTGAAGCAATAAGAGGCTTAAGCAGACAAACCAAATGTAGCATATGTGCTGCAAGACTCAAAATCGGTCCCTAGCTAAACCCCAAATTCCAGAGCAGTATTAACTGCCTGAAAGCTGAGCTGACCAGTATTTTCTAGCAGTATTTATATCTGAAAGATGAAAAGATCATTGGAAGCTTGTTTCTACCATCTTTCCCTGTGTGACGTGTATATACGTATGTGTCTTTGTCCGTCACCTACCGATGAAGAGGATGGGGAAGGTGATGAACAGCAGGAAGACGTGGGGAACCAGGTTGAGCGCGTCCACGAAGCAGCCGTTGTTCAGCACCCCGTCGTCCACGCCATAGGCATTCTTCCCATTGTCATTGCCACAGAACGACAAGGCCATGCCACCGCCCGACTGGTCTGCAAAAGCAGGGTCAATCTAGAAAAAAAACACTGGGTCGGTTAAGATATAAAGCACTGGTCAACATAGAGTAGGTAGCACCCCATCGTGTACATGCTGTTTCAGAGGCTTGTCCACCCTGCAAAGAAGGGACATTTTCGGCATGAAAATGATCAAATTTAAAGATGTTTAATGTAGGCATAAAATATCGTCTATCCTTGGTTTCACTCCAAAAATATCGGTATCGGCTAGTGTCGAGGGCAGGCATTTTAGTGGCATGTCTCATACACACACACGCACACACACAGAGAGAGAGAGAGAAAGAAAGATACAGTCTCTTGTGAGGCATGAGAGCTATCTAGACATTACAGGGGCATTGCCCAGCTGAAATGCCCGAGGCTTATGTTGCGTTCATGTCACATGGGAATAATGGTGGGGAAGAATTAACACTTGAAAGCAACAACTTGAAAGTGTTCAAGCTTTCAAGCTCATATGAAGCTGTCAAGATGCTATGACTCAAGTTTTCTGTAGGCTTTGTTTACTCCTGATCTGAAAACCAAACAAACATTTCAGTGTCAACTACAAACCAAAAGTCCAGCAAGTAGTGTGTTCTGCCATGTCATTTTAAGAGTTATGATCACAAAAAGTGATGAAAATCATTTATTTATTCCTTGTTGGTGACTGGCTGAATTCAGGAAGTCCCAAACCCTGAGTTTCAAGTAGTATTTACCAGCTGACAGCTGAGGTGAACAGTATTTAGTATGAGGCTTGTACCGTCTTTCCTTTTGACTTGAATGCAGCATTTGACCTATCAGGTGGTTCCCCTATATTTTTGTCTGTGGTGTTAGGAAGCACAAAGCCATATCATGTAGGAGGGACCGGGGGCATCCTCCATCGTCCCCCAGGAATTAAATTAAATTTAAAAAAATTGATTTTACCTTAAAATTGTGTTACTAAGTCCGAGAATTACTGTTAGGTAATTTGACTCATAATAAATTTAAAGCTGAATTATGTAACTATTTTATGTACAAATCCAAGCGTCTTATCAGTCTAGTTCATAACGTGGAGCAGTGACAGAGTAGACTGGCCCCTCCCCCTTCATTGAGCCGCTGTAATTCACTCCGTTCACCCCAATGAAGTTTTGGAGTCGGTAGGTACTCTGGCGGGAAAGTTTTCTCACACACAGCTCCGAAACAGCAGTGAGCGAGCTAGCGTCTCGGCTATCGCTACAGAAAGCTAAGGGTAGTGAAGTCTTCAACAATACAACAGTTACCTCTCGCTGCCACTTGGGGCCGCCAACAACTACATTACAGAAAGTTAGATAGAGCAACATCTCCCTCTTTACTTACAGAGACCATTTAGAGTAAATATAAAATTATTTTGAACATATGTTTAACATGGTGGTTAATGATCTTAACATGGTGGACAACCATGGGAGAGTAAATATAGAGGGAAGTGGACCACTAGGAAACCTGTGCTGCTACTATATAGCTAAAATTGCAAAGCTAGGCTAATGCTATCCTAAGATGACTAGGCTAACTAAGCTAACATAGCTAGTGGTTACCCAAGTTAGGGATCAGGACACACTTTTATAGACTTGCTTGTAAGTGATTGTTGCTCGTGTTTTTAATCTTGTGTTGTTGCCCTTTTTTCTATTACAGTTGGTATTTTGTGCCTTGTTTCTCTTGCTCGCTGCAAAGCACTCTTTCTTTCAGAAATTGCTACATAAATAAAATTTGTTATTACATTATTATTAACTGTAAATTCTATATGAAACAGGAGACAGGGGGCATAACGCCATTCTTTTGCTGCCTTCAAGTCCCGTACTGCCAGGTTCTGACTTTTGGTCAGAAATTAGGATAAAATGGAAAATGTTTTGGTGGCTGTTACTTTACTTTAGAAATCAAGTGGCAGAGAGCTACTTTGCGCTGCAGTGGCAAGATGAGAGCGCTCAGGTGTGTAATTGAGGTTTTAATTAAGTGTTGTATACACCACTTTGTTGACGTGGCTTATTGACTCCGCCCACCGAACGTTAGAACAATAGCAACTCAGTCAGCATAGAAAATTTCAACCTTCCCAGTCCCATTTACCATTTGGTCGTGTATGTGCTCGGAAATACGGTATTTCCGACATCACATGAAATCAACGTTACACCACTTCAGGGACGAGAACCCCCTTTCACGTTTTTTTGTCTAATACTAAAAATTCCGATTTTTTCCCCCTAACTGAAAGCCTCTTGAAATGTGTTTCCTTGAGCATGGTACCACATTTATATGAAAATATACATTTGTCGACCAGAAAATTGGTCTTAATGGAGCAGTCTTGCCAGTTGTCAAGCTAGATATCCTGGTAAATAAAAAATATTAAAAGTAATAAATCTAAGCTAGCAGCCAAACTCAACCACACCACAACTTCTAGCCTTTTCAAAGCACTTGCTGCGCGGACCAAGTTAATGCTGTAGTCTAACGAGAAAGACCAAATAAAACACCAAAATCACTTACCTTGGAGGGAGAAAAAAAAAGATCCTTATTGGCACCGTTTCATTCCGGGTACCTGGATTTTAGAAGTTAGAAATCAGAGAGGGGGGGGAGAGAGAGGGAAAAAGAAACACAATATAGACAGAGTGAGAGGGAAAAAGCAGATTATTTTTAGCCCCGCCAGTACATCAGCTGCTCCGCATACTGCTGCCTCTACCCCTATAGTGTCAAGTCAGCTACGATACAAATATAAGACCTCCGGTTACAACCTTCAAAATAAAACCCTTATTGACGAATATGTTTGTTTTTTTTAGTGATCCAAACCACATAGGGAAATGAAGAATGCATTTAAGGGGGAATCTGTTGTCAATGAAAAATACGATTGCTGAGGGTTTTTTTCAAAATATTTTGATATCGTATCATATTAATATCCATAGAGACCAATGCAAGATGTATACAGCTGGTTTCTTCATATTTGCATAACCTTCTCATTTGTTATATAATTAATATCTAGATATTTTTGGTTTTTAACTTATTTCTTATTGCCTATTTCATATTTCTCATATATTTTCTAAATGTACATGTTTGTCATTTTTTTTCTTTGTGTCAGTATTATCTATTGCTGTTATTTTGCAAACCCTCATAATGCTGTAATAAAGACTTTGTTCATACATTACTACCTAACATGTTCTAGTGGTGGCATTGTCAGTTGTGTTATGTTCACTACCCCCCATTCACACTCATTCATTTTACTTCCCTGCTTAATTCCTAATCTGTGGGCGAACACAAAGACAGACAAATACAGACGTTCTATTCTTAGTTATATTCTGTTTTTTTTCTTTGTTTGGTGTATTCTATTACAATTTTGCTTCTTTATCGACCCAATTTTTTGACTATTAGGGTTTCATTTTATCCTTCCATGAGTAGCACGTCACAATTTCATTTTGAAGGTAAAATTGCCTTACTTCCGGTATTATTATGTCTAACTTAGCTAGTTTGACGCAGCTTTCCTATCAGGTTTCCAAACTTGCGCCAGTTAAGTGGTGGGATGGTAGTGTATTATAGGTTTACTCAACGCCCTATGTAGGAACATGCCAGTCGTAGATACACTTGACGTGTGAAATATATTTGGCTTAAGATATAGGTTACCTTATTCCTTATGCCTTACTCAAGGATTTTACAATACACAAAGACGTTTAATATGAATTAAAAGACACTCAAAGCCATCTGGTGAGTCTGGTTATTCATTTTACAAAATGTTGCTTAGGTGTCACAGAAACTGGTGAAAAACATTTAAACCCACACGGCCGAACTGAAGTCAAGTAGAATACGTTTAGTCTCACCCTGGAATCTTTACAGAGGTAGACCTATATAGGCATCCAAAACAAAAGAGCCCATTTCAATATAATAAAGGTGCTGTAGCCAATTTTAAAGACAGCATTCTTCTTCGTGTGTAGGTTTAGGCCAATACCTGTATTATTTTCCGACTAGATGCGTTGTATCTTGCCTTGTTGTAAAATCACCAAGTCAAAAAAAACAAAACACTGAATTTAAGAGGAAGCAGGATTACACGTGGAATGGCTTTGCCTAGATACTGGGAATAAAAGGCATCGGAGGATGCGACCAGAAGAGCGCGCTGAACCGGTACAAACAAACATACCGCTGCTGTTGGCTATAATGCCAGAAAATATGGAAAACTGTAAGATTCTGCTATTCTTGCACGTTGGAGGTGCATAATTGTAATAATAATAGATGAAAAAAGCAAAATGTTTCAGCTATGCGTTTGCCAGGATGTCGTAAAACCAATCCGGAGAACGGATGTCTTTCACAACGCGCCAATGCGCTCTGTTCTCTCGGATGGAGGAAACGTGATGCCAAACTCTATTCAAAAATCTGGCAATATAATTTTTTTATTTTTGTTATCAGTAACCGCACATACCGCACTTGATTTAGTGATGTCCTCCTTCTACCAAAATACACCGTGGTGAGCAGCATAAACCAATTCTAAAAGGTGAGATTTTATTGAAATCAAGTATTGCTTGGGAGATTATATGTATGCCGAATCAAAGAGGATGTCCTATTCATCCAGACTCTCTTAAGTCATGCACATATTTTCACCAAGAAGTAAGGTGAGCCTAAATTTCCTGATTTTTGAATGGACTCTGGCATAAAAGTCTCTCTTCAGGACAGATCGGGAGGCTAGCGAGGTGCACGCTGAAGACATCGTGTGATACCACGCTGCGGATGCTATGAAATGAGAATTAAAACAGGAGAGTCTTCCCCAACACTTACTTTGACGCAGGCTGTTACTTTGGGTCTTCCCTCATCCGACGCGTTACGGGATGATGGTGTTTATACTGGAGGCAGGAGGCGAGCAAATGCCTATACATCACATATACAGTCCTGTCAGGTCGTTCGGGACGCAGTTACGGTGTTATGGCGCTCAACCCGCACGGCAGAGAGCCACGCAGAGAGACGGCGGTTGTATTTTTATGCAGAAATCACACATAATGCATGAAAACGACATGGGAAAAATGTAGGTCAAATTAAAGCCGAGTGAGTATTAGGGAGCTGCGTGGGCTTTCTATTTTCAAAAATGTTTTTTTCTTGTTTATAGTGTCCTGGTTGTGTAAATGAAGCAAATGAAGGGTTTCTGCACACAAAGACCAGGGGCTTGTATGGGGAAGCCCCATGCAAAATCTCATTTGCTTTAGGCCCCATGGGATAATGAGAGTAGAATATAAAAATGATGAACAAGAACACGAAGAATAAAGAATAAAGCATCAAAAAATGTGTTGTGCAGAAAAAAAGTCAAACCTATATGACAGTTTTTCAGAAGAGGGAAGAGGGAAAATCAGTCAACTCAATCCTGGCCAGGTTGCAAAAACATGGGAGGGAATTGGGAGAAGGAATCAGAACGGGTGCTCAGTTTCAACTATGTCCAGGAAATAGCCATATTCCAGCTCTTTCCAACTCAGTCAATTCATATAACTGTTAGCCCACATGTCCATCAGGCCCACCAGGTTAATGTAATGTTAAGTTAGTGCTTTTTCAAAAAATCCCTCATCAAGCCAGTTTGCAGCATTTGAAATGGAAAGCCCCCAGTCACCTGGTTGACCTCAGTTGAACTAGAGGAGCTGCCGTTGTCGACCAATCAGGGTCCAGTATTGTGACTGCTCTGCCTGTCAGTATTCACATTCATTCAGTTTAACTAACTAAATTCAACTTTTAACTAAACTACATTTATTTGCAAAACATTATGAAGAACACTATTCTTATCCTGAGCCGTAGTATATCTGAAAACAAAATCCTGAAAAAATGATAACCTTTATTGTCTTACATCCAAATTGCATATTTTTATCTTGTGCAAAGAAATGAATGTATTCTTTCTTTTTTCAAGGAAACCCTTTCCATAAATGACATATCGCTGTTTTCGGGTCAAACTATTTTGGCAGTTTTCATGTTTTCACCTCAGTTGAAGGACTCTTTCTGCTTTTGAACTCAAAAATGTACAAGGATGTTTTTCTTACTTCCTGTAAAGTTGACATTTTGGAGATATTTTTTTTACTGATTGTTAAAACGCACTGACAACATTTGAAAATGATACAGTTTTTATTAAGCACTTTTTTTTGATTGGCTGGTTTTTGATTCATTTCTGTGTGTGGTTGCCAGGTCTCTTCTTCTTTCTGTAGCCATAGGTCCAATGTTCATCCCTGCAGGCCCACACCGAGATGAGGCTTGGCGATGACATGGGTGATACGTTGATGCTGTTGCCTGTTGTGCCTTTGATCGTCACTTTCTCTGCGGCCAGTGGCGTCCTTGCTTCTTTCTCCTTATTTTGGTTCCAGATTTCCTTCTCCATCTTGGTCTTGTCCGCCTCTTTGAGGAAAGCCTCCCTCGTCTTCTGAATCCCTGCCTTTTCTTTCATGTAAGCCTTCCTCATCATGGCCATCTCTGACTTTTCTCACTGGAAGGCCTCCCTTTGCTTACAGATATTTTCACTTTCAATGTTAAAGACCTTCCTCCTCATGCATTGTGCCACACTTGCCTTTTGGAAAGCCTCTCTTTCTTTGTCCATGTTGTCCCTCTCCAATTGGAAAGCCTTTCTCATCATGTTCATATTATAGCTCTTTTTCAAAGGCCTCTCTTTCTTTCAAAATGCTGTGCTTTTCCATCTCCAGGGCCTTTTTCATCTTGTTGACCTCTGCCTCCTTTATTCTTCATTACATATTTTTCTGTTTCTGCCTCAATCTTCTTCTCCATTCCCTCTTCATGGCGAGATGCTCTGTCTTACGAGCCAGGAGCTTTTCATCTCCGCAGATTTGGATCCGGTGCAGAGACAAGCTCTCTTTCTCCCTGGTGATCCTGAGCTGGAGTTGATGGTGTTCTTTCACTTTCTAGAACAAAAATGGAAATGTTGATAGGTCAGACAATGGTCAGTCTGTAGGATGCAACTAATTTGTGGCCACATCCTCATCCTTTATCTAGCCTGTCCCTCTCCTCTACCTCTTTCTTCTCCCTGAGCCAGTCCTCCCTGGAGAGGAGGTAGTCGGCAGCATTGGCCAGGGCGATCTTCTCTCTCTCAAGCTGCTTGGCTTTTCTTGCCAGCCTCTCCATCTCCCTGTTCAGTGCCTCTTTTGGCTGAAGCACAGAAAGTGCATCCGTCTTCATCTGGAAGCACAATTACAGCATTGAAGCCATAAAGCTCGGTAACTAAAGACACCAAGAATGGAGAATGACTCTTTAGAATTATATAACTGGTAATAAATATACAGGATTCAATGCAGCTCAACACTTTGTCACTTCAAGGCTCAAAATGTGTGATCTTTTCGTTGAAGTAATTCAATCACTTCTGAATAGCGAAAGAAAACACAAATGGTACCTTACCTTCAAGGATGGGTCTGTTGAAAATTCGGCGTGGTAATTGCAGGTGTAGTGATAGTTTTACCAGTCAGTTTAAAACCATGGGGGATTTTCTTCAATCCTTCTGAATTGACCACAATTATCCATTTATATTTCACTCAGTTTCTTAAATGAATGTCATGACACATTTTTTGACGTCTCAACCAGAGATAGTACAATGTAGAAATAGGCCAGTTATACTTTGTACTAGTGCAAAGTATAGTACACTCCATTAGTCGAGTGAAGGGTGGATTTATAGACTAAGACATGGTGTCTGATTGTATCATTGTATATTAACTCAGTCATATTAACATTGCATCATTATATATCTCTTTTGAGCATTTGTGGATGGTTTAACTGTGTACACTGTCTGTAGGTTAACTCTTACCCTCAGGGTCCACATGGTCTCTGGGATACTGAAGGAAGAAACAGGTGGTATTAGGACTGGAATAGCCAGCAGGGTTGTCGGAGTTCTTGACATATATGGAGAAGATAGCCAGTCTATATGGAGACATCCATGAGGAGGGGTCCTCGAGACATATATGGAAAAGTCATGTGTTTGGAATGGATCGACCCTATATAAGATCCTGCAGTTGCCTTGTTAGACACAGACTCAGGCTTTTCCTTGTCGGTGATGTTGGTCTCTGTCCACACGTGTGTATTAAACTGCTTGAACTAACATCAACTTCAGGCCTACTTTCATTTCACCTAGTTTGACTACAAAAGAAGAGAATCCCACCTTTCACCGAGTCATAAAGGACCATCTTGATTAGGACCTTTTTTTGTGAGAAATCTCTCAACTGCGGATATCCATGAAAAACGATGGAACCTACTCCTGATATCCTCTTCTAAATGTGTAAATAAAGTGTAGCAGCTCCCTTTCTGCTCAAGCCAGACCAGGAACCCCTGCTCTTGGTTTATCTTGAGCCCCGTTCTCTTGTCTGCCTAACAGTTCCTTTTGGAAAGGAAGTCTGTCCCAGCCAATTCGTGAACCGACTTTCAGAGGTTTGTTTGGCTGTTTTAAGTTGTTAATATAACGGGATGAAAGGATTGTCCAGAAGCCACGTCGTCTCAGTTACTCAGACAGCTTTGATCTAGTAGAAAACATCTCCACTGTATTCCCAAAGGGGATCTCTGTATATTAGAAAGAGAGAGGGGGGGGGGGGAAGAAGAGAAAAACAG
>OOFE01046289.1:0-24067 GCA_900323365.1 Monocentris japonica
ACCCATTTCATTAAGCTCCCGACGCACAGTTCTTGTGCTGATGTTGCTTCCAGAGGCAGTTTGGAACTCTGTAGTGAGTGCTGCAACAGATGATGGGCGATTTTTACGCGCTACGTGCTTCAGCACTTGTTGGCCCCGCTCTGTGAAATTGCGTGGTCTACCACTGGCTGAGCTGTTGTTGCTCCTAGGCGCTTCCACTTCACAATAATAGCACTTACAGTTGACCGGGGCACATCTAGTAGGGCAGAAATTTCACAAACTGACTCGTGGCAAAGGTGGCATCCTATGACAGTGCCACGTTTAAAGTCACTGAGCTCTTTACGACCCATTCTAAATTCTAAATGTTTGTCTATGGAGATTTCATGGCTATGTGCTGGATTTTATGCACCTGTTAGCAATGGGTGTGACTGAAACACCTGAACTCAATAACTAGTAGGGGTGTCCACTGACTTTTGGCCATATAGTGTATATAACTGAACCCATTGATAGGGATGGAAATCTTTGACTTGTGTGTAACCCTGTATTTGTTGGCCCATGTATTAACCCCCTGTTCTCTGTCTGTGTCTCCTTTCAGATTTACAGTGCTTTTCTCCCATGGTAACGCCGTAGACTTGGGCCAGATGAGCAGTTTCTACATTGGCCTTGGGACACGCATCAACTGCAACATCTTTTCCTACGACTACTCAGGCTACGGAGTCAGTACTGGCAAGCCCTCTGAGAAGAACCTCTACGCAGACATAGATGCTGCCTGGCACGCCCTGCGCACACGGTATGCTATGAAGTAATTGGATTATGAATGCTATTTCAGGGTGCCTGCAGGTCCTGAAAGTCTTCATGTGTTAAATTATATGATCTCAACTCAGAGCCTTAAAGAAAGCATTTAATGTTTTAAATTCAGTTTTAGAGGCATTGTTCTGCCATTGAGAA
The DNA here is from genome assembly GCA_900323365.1 of Monocentris japonica. NCBI lineage: Eukaryota > Metazoa > Chordata > Actinopteri > Trachichthyiformes > Monocentridae > Monocentris > Monocentris japonica. The sequence continues at coordinate 928 of OOFE01046289.1, forward strand.
ATAAGTCCAGTAATGCAGGCCATATTCTGATAGGTCTAGAATTTTTTTCATTTTAAAAAAAATAAAATATGAAATTGTTTTTATATTTCATTCTAACTGGTATTAAGGTCTTAAAACGTATTTTTTTAAGTTAATGAAACTTGCAGACACCCTGCATTTAAGGGATGATTTATTATACACTGCTGTGATTGGACACATTTTCTGTATGGTTAGCCCAGGAGGAAATCAAGCCCTTAACCTTAGGTACATACAAGGCCGCAGCTCTGACATGCTAGACAGAACATGCATGTGCAGGAGAAAGCAAAGTGATATGTGGAGGGATTCAGACATCATGTCAGGACTATCTCTGGTGTGAGTTACATGTGCACTGAGAGGAAGCAAGAAGGGGGGGAAAAATGAAAAGGGGAGAGGACAGAGTGAAAGAAAGGTAGGGGATGGTGGAGAGGAGGGCTAAGTAGAGAAAGAGATTAGGACAGGGTGAAGAAGGGTGGTAAATGGAGGGATTGGGATAGAGGTGGGAAGAAGAGTTACAGTAGAGCGGTGATAGATACGGTGGGTGAGAGATTCACGGATGGAGAGAAGCTTGGCAGGGGGTAAATGTCTCTCAAGGACGTGGTACTGTGATGAAGTGTCTCATTAGTGCAAAGCGGAGCTGCCTCATTGCAGCTGTTGCCCTTGGGAAGACATGACACTTGCAGAGCATTTTGTTGAGGGTGAATTTTAGTTTCTGTGTAGCTGTCATCCTTCCCTCTATAATTGCAGATCTGCTGTAAATCTTTTTTTCTTTTTTTTTTTTTTTTTGATGGATGTTCTCAGTATCCTTTCCCAGAAGATTCATCTGGCAACTGGCAAAGAAATCATAACTAACCATTTTTTTCTCAAAAGGTTAAAGGAGACCATTTGTTCTCAACCAGACTAAAATTGACTTATCAAAAAGAATAAATATTGTTACATTGTGTAACGTCACTGTCACTACTGTACTCTGCATTCTACAGAGCACTGCTTGGTTTAGCCTATAGTCTAAGCTTAATGCTGTTTCATTGCTGATGCTATTGTTTGTTTTAACCAGGTATGGCATTAGCCCAGAGAACATTATCCTGTATGGACAGAGTATTGGCACAGTACCCACTGTAGACCTGGCGTCACGTTATGAGTGTGCCGCCGTGGTCCTTCACTCCCCTCTCACCTCAGGCATGAGAGTGGCCTTCCCCGACACAAAGAAAACCTACTGCTTCGATGCCTTCCCCAAGTGAGTCTGACTGATGGATATCAATTCCTTTTCTCTGTCTCTGTGTCTCTATCAGCCGCTCTCTCTCTCAGCCTCCTGTATAAAAACTATGTTTTACATTCTCCTAGACTTCAATGTTAAAAACAAATGGAAATTCTATCCATGGTATTCACATCTTGGATAATGGCAGAATTTAGTTTTGTTTTAGTTTTGGATTTATCAAAACATTGGACTGGCAATAAGATAACTTTTCACAACTTTGGATTTGGTCGTAAGCATCAAATTTGTGCAAAGGAAACTTAGAAATGAAGCCCTGTCTCTCTCTCCCTGTCTCTCTCTCCCTGTCTCTCTCTCCCTGTCAGCCTCCTCATAAAATCTCTAAATGAGTCTGTCATGTATACATGCCTGATGGCATTTCCACATAATTACAGACTTTCCAGCAGAAAAGGGTAATTGCAACTTGCAGTTGTGAAAGTACTTCTTGTTCAAGACAACTCCTGTTCTGTCTTTCTTTGGTCAGTCTATGGGTTCATTTTTCTTTTATTTTCAAAGGGGACATCAAACCTGAGCCCCAGGCATCTGTGTGATCAAGCAAGAGTGTTCCCACTATTCAGCATTCTCATTTCACCTCTTTTGAAAGATGATATTCAGCTGCACAGGAGCACATCTAAATCATATCTGTGTCACCTAAAGCCTATACAGGCGTTAGTTCTCTCATTCACTCATGATAATGTCAGATATAATTACCGTCATTATATCACACCAATTATCACAGACCTTCTTATGTAAGTCTTCCTTCTATAGGAGATGCACATCCAGAGTTGGAGGGCAGATTTGTGTGATTTTTATCAAAAGGATTAAATATCGCATTAGATTTCTTCATTTATTCCACTTGCTATCGACAAGCCTAACTCCTACATGAAGTAGTAGTATCGCAGAATATCAATTGCTGGTTGTAAACTCTGTATTTGCACTGTGTTTAAGCAGTTTGCAGATTATATCTTATATACATGATATATTTTTCATGTACAGTTATAACCTCCTCCTCTGTACCATACACACAGTATTTGTGAATGATTGTAATTGAGGTGTCCTCTGTAATGTGTTATTTTTTTTTTTTTTGAACCCTGGTTGCAAAACCAAATCCCCCTTGGTGGGACAGTAAAGTTAAAAAGTGATACTTTCATTAGTGATCATCCATTTTAGTCTTAGAAGCACACTCTGGCAGCGTGTATTGCGGCCCAAGCCAGCCTTAACAGTGTCCAGACCCAGACGGTACCAGTGGGTGAGGAGAGGAGGTGGTAGGGACCAGGGAATGCCTCACTGTGTGTAGTGAGCTGTGAGAAAGCCTCCAGTGTTCTGCTGTCTCAGAGTGGGCGTGCTAGCCTACTGTCCAGCTGGCTTCCCCCATATCTATCTCTATCTCTCTCTCTTTCTCTCTTTCTCCTCATGCACACAGAATCCATCCATCCTATTTTCCTCAGGGTTGCCTAAGTGGCCGGCACAACATAATAACGAAGCCGTTTCTTGCACCTTCACACTCTATGCTTCTCCTATAATCCTGATTCTAGGTTTTACTGCATCAGTACTTTTATGTTATTCTAAATCTATATTCAATGTACCATAAAAGCATGCCTCCTATTGATTGATAATATAAAGGGTTTCATTCTAAAATGCTGTATGTACATTTTGGAAAGATTTTGGAAAGATTTCATCTGTAAATATTTCAGGAACACAGGTTATTCTTTTCACTTTTCAACTATTTTGTAATCAAAGGTCATAACTGTAAGAGCAACCTTATAGGTTTCAGTTTTTTCAAATGGTGGATATCTCATTTTGGAATAAAGCTGATAATACTTATATCTGAGGTCCCACGCCTCACTTTTTTCTTACTGTTCCCAAAGCTTGTGAAGAGATGGGCAGGAAAAGTACAGTGAACTTTGCTTCCTCTGCTTTCAGAGCTAAAGATGCAAATGGAAATGTCATTGCTTTGATAAGGTTACTGCTTGTTTTAGGATCATACCACTGTTAAACTTATCTCTTCTCTCTCTGCACTCTCCCGTAAAAGAGTCTCAGTGGGACTGCTCTGCATAAGTAAATGATAGATGGATGGATATCGCAGACCTTTGACCTCTTCTTCCTCTATGCCCTCTCTTTCCCTCACAGCATTGAAAAGGTGTCCAAAATCACATCACCGGTGCTGATCATCCACGGGACGGAGGACGAGGTGATCGACTTCTCCCATGGCCTGGCCCTGTTCGAGCGCTGCCCCAAGGCCGTGGAGCCTCTGTGGGTGGAAGGAGCGGGACACAACGACATCGAACTGTACAGCCAGTATCTGGAGCGCCTGCGCCGCTTCATAGGACAGGAGCTGGCTGCACAACACGCCTGACTATCACACCTCACCACTACCACCACCATCATCATCATCAGCATCACCATTGTCATCTCTCCTGGCCCACTTCAAGCTACCCTTCTCCGTGTCTAAGATGGGGAATTGCTCGAAGACCCATCACAACCCTCTCTTGGCCCACCACTGGTTCCTTCCTCCTTGCAGTTGAGTTTCCATGTTACCTTGGGTCCTCTCTACACCACAACTGTATCCCAGCATTAGAGTGGAAATGGCTCTGTTGAAGGACAGACGTTCAAGAGACTCAAAAGGAATGGACCTCCATCTCCTGTTTTTGAGTGGCGTATATGAAAGCCTGTAGCCCTGTCCTTTTGGTTTATTTTCTTCTTGTTCATGTCTCACACCTGTAGATCATGGCTGTTAGGGAAGCCTCCATTTTCCCTCGCGTTGGGAACAGTGCAAGAACGCTAACATTATCCAGGCGTTGGTTTTCTACCTCTAGCCTTCTGTCTGTAAATCTGCCAGTCTGAAGGCCCTCTTACTTAGGCTGCGTCCACACTAAGCTGTTTCAATTTGCAAAAATGCAAGCCCATGGAAGAAAGAATGCATTTTTGGTGGTTTAGTGTGGACAGTGAGCTTTTCGAAAATGCTAGACACAAAAACGTTTTCAAATTTAAACTGCTTAGTGTGGACGTAGTCCCAGTCCACATTTAAGGCCAATTTGAATGTCTTGGTGTTTGAAATTGGATGGAGGAATAATTTTTGTCATTTTGTCATTTATTATCCGATATGACGACATTGTACTTCAGCCATTATACCGTGCTATACTGACATGTAAAACTGGGTTGTGCTTGACAAACTGGGCTGTGTGTGAGTGTAGAGTTTCTCTGTTCAAGTTTGTTCCCTCTCTCACTCTCTGGTTTACATTATTTACAGTACTGTATCGGCTTGTAGTGTTTGTCCACGTCTGTGCTTAGTTCTCCGCATTGACTAAGAAATCTAAGGCTTAGATGATTATCAGGCTTTGTTTTCATTTGACTGTAAAAGGTGATCGGAGCGAGTAGTCCTCCATGATGGTGAAGTATTTTAACTTATTTTGGACATATGTTAACATAGATGGCTTCTTTGTAACATTTTTAAAATCTATTTGAACAATGATTTTGCTACACAGCGTTGAGTACCACAGTGATGTACAGTACCTTAATAGCTGCTGGTCTGACTTGTGACAATGGAAAACTCGACAGTGTTTTGCTGCAGTCGTGATTTATTGCTCTTTTTGCTCTAGTTGTTTGGGGAAATATCACTTTATTATGAACACTAGAAAGTCAATATAATTTGTCCTGTTCTGCTGTAGATCCATGCTATGTTTTGTTATGTGAACTAATACAAAGGCTGCCCTATAACATCGATCTCACATTTCCCCTCACATTTTTAACCCTCTGATTTCTTCTTTTTTACTGCATGTTTTTGACACACTCTCCCAATTCAGACTAACCACGATTGGCAAACTTCAATCTTTCTGGCTAATGGTGTTCTTAGTTATCACCAGATGTAAGTGATTCTTTTGAAGTAAAGCTGAAGTTGAGTGTTTCTATTTGGTTGTTTGTTTTTGAAGAGGGGTTGGGGATTTCTAGGCTTACTTGTGTATATATGAACCAAAGTATAATAGATTTTTTTTTTTTAGTGTTTTACCCAGTGTACCTGCTGTTTATATTGGTGTCTTCTTCAGAACCAAAGACAAAAAAAATGTTGAAACAAGTCTTTTGACTGACTTTTTATTTATATATCTATCTGGTTGGTCTGATGTCTTTCCACTACATATTTGGATATGAAATTATACATTTGTCAGATTGCTCACAAAACAGATTTCAGACCAGTCAGGCAAATTATTGTATTTTATCTTATCATGTTTTCACATATGCAGGAACAGAGTTGGAATGCCATTGTGGGCTGTTATGTCAAAGCTGTTTATAAGCGACTGTGCAGAGCCTTGATTGTGTTTACTCCTATTTTGATGCCCGTTTGTGAGAGAGTATAAGCAATACAACAAACTAGTTTGTTAGGGCATGTTGAGAGTGTGTGGCAGGATAAAGAACGGGGACAGAGAAGCTTCAAGTTGTCACAAGGAAAACTTAAGTTGAATGTCTTATTCAGACGTATGGACCTCTGGGTTTTATTTTTGGTCAGTATTGGGCTAATCCAGCTGTGGATTTTTTTTTTTTTTTTTTTGTCATATCTTGTTATCCATTGTTTATTATTCACTTACTTTTAGTTTTAAAGAGATTTGTCTTTTTCCAAGAATTAAAGAGATTTGGAAGTAAATAAAATCTAATCATGAATTGATTTTAAATATGGTCTTGTATCTTTTGCTCTTTTTAAAGGGTCTTTTCTCCTTCTAGTTACCGTTATTTGGGCTCTCGGCAAGAGAACTGCCTATTAAGGAATCAAGGTTAAGTGTGTCCCATTCGGTCACCAGTTTTCCACTCAGAGCAGTTCTAGCACCCAGTGAATAAAAACCCACTATTCGTGAAAGGTCTGGCCTGACAGGGCTGCACTTGGCAGAACCTGCTGGCTCTTCGGTCACTATGAGAAAGGGTCAGGCCATTAGCTGGCTGATGGGCAGAATTGAGTCCTTGATTGGTGGGTGAGGTTTTTGTTTGTTTTTTTTTAAGAATGTGAGGCAACAGATGGGCCTGGTTATTATCTGTGCCGAAAAAGATTCAAATGATCTGTTTTAATTATAGCAGAACAAGGCCTTTAGTTTGCTTGCAGACAGATGGATCTTAAGCTGCTACTCCCCCTCCCCCTGAACACACGCACTTCTCACATCTTTTCATCAATGGACTGCATAAACAGTCTGGTGTCCCACTCAAATGCTCTTATGGATTAAGGCAGATGCAACAACACGTCCGCCCTGCACAAGGCAAAGTTAGTGCAGCCTGACCTACTGTATCAAACAACCACAGCCTTGAGAAAAAACCCTTTTATGTCAGCCTATATTAAACGACTGAATACAGTTGGTCTTGAAATACGAGTAAAGCTTTTTCTGAATTTGAGAAATATACTGAACATTTATTCTCCTGAGACCCAGCAGTAAAAAGGTTTTGCAATTTTGATTATTTTTAAATCGCATGTTACAAAGAAAATAAATCTAAATGTACTTTTATTTTTTATAGAATGTCCTCTGTAGTGGACGTCAGGTCATTGAACAGAAAAAAAAATAATTATACAACTATATACAACAGGATAAAATAAATGATGTATGTTCATTCTTTTAAAACTAAGAATTCTCTTTGCTTCTGTCAGTGAAAAATCTCTAGGTAAAAAATAAACAAGCAAGCCCAGGTGTCCATTACAAAGGACATTTACGAACAATGTGTTGTTCAGATAGGAAAGAAATATTGCACATTTCTAAAAATCCACTTAGCTATAGTTAAAATAGCCTTATTTATCTTCATGAAACAACAATAATAATAACTAAAGCATTCTAAATTGTTAATTTTGATTAATTCTCATAAAATGTGCTTGTATTGATTTTTGGAGAGGCAGAAAACATGGTTGTCATGGTTTAACTCAAACTACAGTGGACCAAAATGAACTGCAAGGTCTCACAAGGACATTTCTCATTTTGGGAGACCACTATGAAAACGCATTGTCATCACTTTGTCAGTAAAGGCAAAACATTATTCAGCAGGGTAAGTCACTAATAACTCTTCATTCCAGAGGCCTGTATTTCCTGTGGTCTTGCCCAACCTACACTATACAAGTGGACGAGGAAAGGGTGTTAGGAAAGGAAGCACTGTGCTGACTTGCAATAACGTTGGGTGGATGCCTGGCTGGATGTCGTCACTGCGTGTCCACCGGGGGCGTGAATTTCACCGGTTTCCACGACACAATGATCCGACCGCTAACAAGGCTATAGATAAGGCAAAGGGATAGTATGTAAACGTTTTCTGGTCCTTTCAAAAGATCTACGTTTGCGCATCCATCGCGTAAGTACCGAGCCCTCAAGCTACCTAGTCCGCAGCGCAGGATGGCAACGTTTGCGTACACGGATTACTTCGCCGCAGAGTGCTTGGTATCTATCTCCACCGGACCCGTGTTTCATTGTCCTGCCCCCGGGGTCTCTGGTGTAGCGGGGCGCTCACACGGCCTTTCCCAGGGGTCAGTGGAGGACAGGGCGGTCCTGGACATGCTGAAAGAGGGGGTGTTTGGACCAGTGTCCGGTGCTAGTACTAGTAGTAGTAGTAGCAACTTAAACCCCGGAGACGCAGACAGGGGTTCACGTTGGGGAAGTGGTTTCGCCACTCTGTCCGGTGCCACCTCCCCAGCGACATCCATTACTGCAAACACAGAGAGTCAAATTCCACCAGCCGTGAAAAGACACTGCTGTACGTACAGCGACTGTAACAGAACTTATGGGAAATCCTCTCACCTGAAGGCGCACCTGAGGGCGCACACAGGTAGTATTGGTGTGTGTGTGTGTGTGTATGTGTGTGTGTTGTGTGTGTGTGTGTGTGTGAGGGAGAGAGAGAAAGAGAAATTGTGGCTCACGCAAGAAGGCTGGCTGACCCGTCTGTTGTATAGTATAAAGAAAATAATTTATATAGGTCAAGGAAGCCCTGGAAAAGTCCTGGAATTCAAAAAAATGTTTTTTCAGGCCTGGAAAAGTTAAGGAAAATGGAACACGTGCATATAGTTTTGGAAATGTCATGGACATTTGTTGATAATCTCTTTTTCCAACCAGTGAAATGTTCAATGTCAAGCTTGGCTTCCCTTTGAGGAATAAAAAAAAAAAAATCACAAATGTCCTGACAGTATGGGTCCTAAGTGATGGTTGTAGCCAGAAATAAGACCTGGGACATTCAGATCAGATATTCAACGTAAAAAAAAGTGACATTTGCAACATAGACTGACAAATATTGGAATGGAATATGTGCTGTATGTCATCGAATAGTCTTGTAAAGTGTTTTTTGAAAAGTTGTAGGAACCCTGATTATAGTTGGTTAATAACTTAGGCTACAGCACCAAGGATACTAACAGTTGTATCCACCATAGATACTTCTGAGCAGGGTGTCAGAGTGGTGGTAGGCGGGTAGATCTCTGCCTACAAACTCCATAGTGTTTGTAGGCGTAGTGTAACATCATGGGCCTGCAAGTTTATGTCTAGGCTGCTTCATAATAAACATATTCATCGGCAAAGAAATAAACACTTCCTGTTCAGATAGCAAAGAAAATTATCTTTGTAATGGGAAAATGTAGAACCCAAACAGAAGAGAATGACCCGCCTCAACTAAATTAGAGATGGAGCCACAGTGTGTTTCCTCCTGCCTGCTGCAGCCCCTGTAACCCTTCATACTTTATTATCACTGGCAGTACAACTTAAATGCAAGCTTTTAAAAAGTAGCTGCTTTTCCATTTCTTCATCTGTTGTGAAACACTTCAACAATAGTGTTTGCAGGTGCAAGAAGCCCCAGAAATGTTAACTAGCCTACTCCAAGCAGTAGCCCCATTCCTTTGTCGTGTTAATGAGTGGAGGCTTAAGATGGATTTGTCCCTGTCAACAGGCTCTGATCTGTTAAAAAAAAAAAAAAAAAAAAAAAAAAAAAAAGTCATCAAGTTTAAAAATGCTTAAATTAAACATAGGTTTGACAATTTTTTTTCCACAGGGAAGATAATTCCTGTTTTTCAATAAAATGAACTTATAGGAGAAACAATTACATTTTGCATAGTATTTCAACAAATCACCTAAAATCAACACTTGTAACATTTTTGCGCTGCAGGTTGGGCTTGTAAGTAAGCATTTCACTCTAAGGAGCACACCTGCTGTATCTATTACATGTGACATAAACTTGATTTGAACACTTTGTTTTATTTTGAAAGAGGAGGATTTTACAAGAAAATTAGAAACCTGTCTTGGTTGCCCGTATGCCCGTATGCTTACTATATTTTCATGAAATTGTATTTTTGTAACCAGAGCACTAAGTTAGCTCTTAGAAGAAGCTCTACACTCACCTGATTCTGACCTGACAAGAAACAGGAATTACCCAATGTATTTTTGTTTGTGCTGTAGGTGAGAGACCCTTCCCCTGTACCTGGCCCGGCTGTGAGAAGAGGTTTGCTCGCTCTGATGAACTAGCACGCCACACTCGCACTCACACAGGAGAAAAGCGCTTTCTTTGCCCACTGTGTGAGAAACGCTTCACACGGAGTGACCACCTGTTGAAGCACGCCCGCCGCCACCCCGGCTTCCAGCCCTCCATGATCACCCGCAAAGTGGACGGAGCTCATTGATGGGTCGTTTTCATGTTGATAGACTCCATAGACTGTGTTTAAGTGCAATCCAGTCTTGACTGTCAGCTGTTAGCAGGCTGTATTGGAAGTTTGGAAATGGCTTAGCTAAAGAGTATGTAGTAAAGCAATCCAATACCAGAAAAGGTGTGGATTGTTGCTGAGGAGAGGATATAAGGGGACATCCTTTCAGAAAGAGCATAATACACCAGCTACTTGTTTACATAACAACTAGACCTCATTGTGTTGATACTGTGCAGCAATTCCATAATAATAATCAGGGGAGATTGTTATTGTTGCTTTTCTATGCCTGGATTTTGATATAGTGCAACTATTAATAAGACCGCTGCTGTGCAGAATATGATGGTTGAATAATCGTACACTCGAGAACCTAGAGTGTACGTCCTCTGTTATACTGACATTATATATACATTTATATACTGTAGATCTTGTAATTGTTGTACAGCTGACAAATGCACTTTGTTTTTTTATTTGTTGTACTTGTGGCCCCTAAGGCAAAGAGCTCAGTGGATTTCAGATACAGACTTATTTTTGATGGGAGGAATCTCACTTGTTATTGGCAACATTCCCATTCTTTTCCCAGTGAAAATCAGTTGGCTTGTAGAATAAATTTGCAATACTTATACTAGTTAGTTATTTCCCCATAACTCAATGGTATCTTGCGTAAGATGTCTATTTTAAGATTTGAAATAAAATCCCTTAAATGCATGCTTGTGTTTGCATTCTTGGAAAAACATTCAACCAGTGCAGCAAACCTATTTTCAGGAAAGGAAGGTCATGACTGATGCATTCAAGTCAGCAGAAATGTCCTCCACTCAGCAAAATGACTTGGGCTCTGTCCAGAACAACCTTTAGTTCCTTTATTGACATTGTCAGTTCTAACAGGACCAGGCATGTGATCTATCAAAAAGCAAACTGGCGCAGTGATTCTTTCATCCTACACCTATCCAATCCATTCAGCTGAACTTGAGTGTCAAGGGGGTTGTTTTTTCCACTCAGAGCCTGTAGCATCCAGATGGATCCATATATAAATGGAAAATATCCTACAGACTCAAATCAGCAGAAAGTAGAATCTAGATTGAACTATATTACAATAAACGAATGTTAGAAATGTCATGCATTGTATGTTGCTCACAGTTCTAGTGCACAATGAGGTTAAGGGGTACCAAAAAGACCCAGGACAAGCATCGTAGTAATGATAATAATTTATTTATTTAGGTAGAGGAAGAGTCTTTGGCAATGAAGAACACAGGAACCGAAGGTGATTTCATGAGTTTTAAGTGAAGTGTTACATGGAGAATATTGAATGGGACAATAGCACACTAGTCCAACCAAGAGCCAGTTGTCTCAATGGGCCGGTAACATTATGCCTTTAGCTCGGTGGTGTACAGAGGGATTTCTGTTCAACACAAGGAACTCTAACCGGTTGCATCGGATCATGGCACAATATAACTGTAACCTTGGAGGATCAGCAGGAGTGGAGGGTGACTGAAAGAAAACAGTCAGCCATTTGGTCAGTGAGATACTGTAGGTGACTGCGTGATAGGTGATAGGATTTAGTATTGGTGCAGTGACACTGGGCCTCATTCACGAAAGTTTTCTTAAATTTGTCGTAAATTTGTCATATTTATTTGAGTACGAAAACACCAATGTGGGATTCATGAAACCTCGATTTGTGCGTAGAACAGGTGTATATTTGATGAATGCCAATCGTTCGTAAATTGGATGCGCGTGCCTGTTTGCATGGGTAAACGCCCTGTTCAACACCGTAAAAGGCTGCAGACTGAAGGGTCGCGTGCAAGTAAATCACGGAGGAAAAGAGGGAAAAGAGGAACTTGGCGGAGTCCGAAATGGAAGTGTTGCGCGCATGCGTGCATAAGAAAAAAATAGAGGAGTTTCGAGAAGCATCAGCAGCGGAGTCACAAGAACTGATCACAGTAAAGCATGGCAGGAAATTATTAACGCTGTCAATGCTGTTTCAGCAGAAACACACACCGTTGCTGAGGTAAAAAAAGGAATGGTTCGACATGAAACTAGATTGCAAAAAAGTATAAGGAGAAGTAGACGCGTATTATCAGCCACAGGAGGACGGCAGCGCACTGAGGCGCTATCCGACAAGTATCAGATGATCAATCAACAGGAGAGGGAAATGATGAATCAGACTATGTTCGTAGAAACGTTCGTACGAACGCTTTACGATCAAATCTGATCGTTCGCACGTTTCGTGAATGAGGCCCATTGTGTGACGGTGTTGAGAATGAGAGCGGCCAGTGATAGTGTATGAGGTGAACAGATGGGGCCTTGGTAATAGTGTGTGTGGGGGTGGCTAGCATTTGGATGTGGTTTGCATGTGTGTCTGTAAAAGTGAACTGTCCCTCATGTAAAGATTTCCAAATGTATCACAGTAAAATCAATCAGGCACTGGCCTTTTTTTTCATCTGAATCCATTTACATTTCCTTTAAAAACCTCCATCACTCTCCAAGCTGATACGCATTTCTGGCCTGACTTCTGTTACAAAAACATATAAAAACCAACAATTACAAACATACATAGCAATTCATTTAGTGAAGAGGGAGGAAACCACTATCAGAGTGGCTCACTCATTCCTCCATATTCACATCCCGCTGGCATCTCCTACCCACTAACAAGTGCAACTCTATACTTCAGATAATGAAGGGCAAGGAGGTACAAGTAGGCATCGGTTATGAGACTCTTTGCATGGTGCCTTCCATTCCAGTAAGTTGTTCCCTCCCCACTGTGCTCTTGTTTACTTGCTTTAGAAATGCTTGCTGCATTTAATTGCAACAAGGGTGAAATACGTATGAGTCATCCTTTTTAAAAGAGACTGAAAAAGGATATACTGGGAGGTGGAAGGGCATGTGAGGGAACTTTTTTTTTCTGGATTGGAATGCAGCACGAATTGTGTCCACACCCTCTAGATAGGGCGGCTAAGGCCATTTCAATATTTGTCAAGGACTTGTTAAAACCAAGTTATGGAACCAATCAGAATGCAAATATACTGCATTCATCACACAGCTCACAATATGAGAGGGGAAGAACACACACTGTGCACACTGTGCACATGGCGGACATGACAGGTAAACATGGCAGAGAAGGAAAATTAATGACATCACAGCTCCTGTCAATCAATCAATAAATCAATCATTCAGAATACTGATAGAAGTCCATTCATTCATCTATGAAGGCAACAAGACTGGGCACTCAGTCTTACTTACTTACTTCTCCTCCTATTAATCCATCCATCTATCCATTCAAACCCATCCATTTCTCCATTCAATCTCTCATCAGAATAGGAAAATTCAGCTATACAGACATCACAGGAGTTCATTAAAATGAAGAATACTGTTGGAGGTCAGGAGTTAGGCTGCTCCGCTCCTTAACTGTGTGCAAAAACCTCGTTGTGAAGAGTGGTGGCCATAAGGAGTCGCTGTTTCACTCTGTCACAGGCATCGCTATTCAGAAGTTTCTAGTCCCACTGGCACAGCAGTCACACTTCACATCCGTGGTCCATAGCAGGGTTAGGTAAGGGGCTGGAAAGGACAGGAAGGGGTGGCATAGTACAGGCTGGGACTTGATTGGCAAGCTCTTTAAGAGTCTGAGAACTCATCAACTTCCACTGGGCCCATCGGTTAGAGCTCCTTGGACTCCTCAAATCCATTTATCCATTTATTCCCAAACCATCCAGCCTCCCCATCTACCCTACAGTCAACATCCAGCCCATGCCCTGTATTGTCCTGGGTTAGGGGTGTAAGGGCAAACTTCTAGGTCAAAGGTTTCCAGTCCAGGGTCACAGAGTGACCTTGCTGAGTCTAAGGGAGAGGCTGGAGCGGTGCTGGGTACGAGGAAGCGTGGAACTACACCGGCTACGCAACTGGACCGGTCGCCCCGCTGAGCCTCGCACCCGCAGCAGGAAGTCAAAGTTGGCTGAGGTGTTCATGGCGTAAAATACATTGGCGTTGTCTGGAATCACCAGCTCTGGTGGAGGGAGGGAGAGAAAGATGAGAGACTGTGAGTTCAAGTTCTTGTACAAAGCAATGAGTCAGCAACACATGGTTCATGAATTGCAATGCTGAACTGCAAATACAGGAGTGTGTTTCATCATAGTTTCAAGTTCTTACTAACTATTGCAGCAGACTCAGCTTACTGTATCTACTGTAACTCAGATTTTTTGGAATTGCACCATCTTTGAAAGGAGTCGACAAAATTACCCAACAAACACATGCACATTTGGCTGGGAACTCCCAACATTTAGCCAGAAATGTCTGTTCAGAATTACCACACAACAGTACATTACTGAGTCGAAGATAACAGTGGGGGGAGTTAGAATACCATCCGTTTGTATCCTCGTATTCTGCTGCGTAGAAACCTACTGGTGAAATTGACTATTTTTCTGGGAATCGCCTAAGATCCCTTCAAAGACCCCTGAGGGTTCAAGGACCCTACTTAGGGGGCCAGAACTAGATGTGGTCATCACAGTAGAACTGTGCCTTACCTCTCTCCTCAGAGATGACCTGTACCAGCTCGTATCCTTCCTCTGGCTCCACCTCCAGGTTGTGCTTGGCCATGGCTCTAGAAATTACAGCCGGAGTCTTGTCTTGACTGGTCAGCTGGGTAGGGAACAGAGAAACAATTAAGTCAAAAGGTTTTGCTATCTTACAAATCTAGATTAAAGTGAAAGCTATGTCCTATCACAGGCACACACACACACTTATTCACCAGTATGCTCTTGTAGAGGTTCCCGTTGCCTTGCTCCAGGCTGACTCTTATGATGCATGCATCCTGGGCCTGGGTGTTATAAGCTGGGGGCTGGCTTGGTGAGCCTGGGGACATGGGGATAAGGGAAATGGAGCGTCTGTGGGTGCAGGGTGGGCCAGGGAGTGAGGGAGATGCAGGGGTCAGTGGGACACTGGCTGAAGATGAGCTGGTGTCCATGGAGTGCAGAGAAGTACAAGACGAAGATTCTGATAGCTGAGGAAACCAAGAAACAGTGGTCACACACAAATACACAGAACCATAATCTGATGACTTATCAATATTTATTTGAGGCACAGAGGTGGAATTATCGGAACAAAATGAGAAAAAGCTCAAAAAAGATGTGGGAAGATAAAATTGCCTCCACTAAGTGTTATACAGAGGAAGAAACATGAGAAAACCCACTGTGTGACCAAGGAGAGTGTTTAGTGTATGGTGTTGCAACCCACCTTGTTCTGCTGGGTGTCGGTGTGTATGGGTGTGAGTCCCTCACTGTCTGAAGGGCTACTGGAGTCACTGGAGGACACACTGACTGAGTCCATGCTCTCCCCTGAGCTGCCAGTAGGAGGTGAGCGTGGCATCTCTCTGACTGGAGAGCTAGCCGCAGTCACATCTGCTCCCAGAAAAAGCCTGGAAAGTAGAGGGACCGGGTTATTAGAGAATAAACTAAATAGGTCACAGCAATCCCCTGACCTAATACCTCACAAAATGACAGACAGTCTGAGAAATCAAGTCCAAGCTTTCAAGCTCCCATAACTAGTCCACTTGCACCTTCTTCCTTTAGACTCTATTATAGATTTGTGTATGTACTCACAGGCTGAGCCTCTTCACCATGCTTTTTCGAGGTTTGGGTGAAGTTGGGCTGCTGTCACCAAGACCTTCAATCTCACAAGACAAGGCATAGCTGCAAAAAGAGAGATAGATGACATTAGTGACAATTATAAATATCATAAACTAATACCAAACCACCATGTATCCAGTCGGTATGGGGATTATGAGTTATGAGTGTTAGAGAGAAAGAACAAGGAAGTACAATAGACCATGTACTCATGTACTAATTTACTCTTATCTAATGGATAACAGAGAACAATCAATAAAAGGAGACATTCTAAGTAAACCGGCAGCAGACAAGATCTTAACTGTACCTTTCCTCCTCGCTGTGCTGGGGCTGGCTCTTGAACCACCTGAGGAAGGCCGGGTCGGGAGTCAGACAGTAGCTGTTACAGGCTGACTGAAGCAGCTTGATCTGGGCAATCACCTCAAACTCCTGAAGAGGGAGAAAAGGAGGGGTTAATAAAGAGACAGAAACAGAGGTATCAAAGGTCGTCAGCCTAGCTTATCATGTGATAATAGTGTCAGAAGAGGCTGCTGCAACCACTTACCCTGCGTCTCTTCTCAAAGTTGATCAGACCACCCTACGGAGGACACAAAGAGCACGCTGTCAGACCCCAGACATCACATACCAGCGGCTGCTTAGACAAACAGCATTAGGTGGACCACTCCAAAAATGTCCCAATGAAATTCCTCACACACTCATGGAAACTTACGCTCCAATTTCTGACAGCTGTTAGGCAGAGATGCTCAGATCTACAGAGTTCTGCAAACTCAGACACATGCTCTCAAATATTGAAATACACACAAGTGCGCACCTGCACACAGACACACACGCACAAACACACACTTCATTCAGCAGGTGTTAAGGTGAGGTTTTTACCTCAACTAGGTCAGGCAAGGCCGTATCCAGCATGGTCAGGTCAGTCAGGAAGGTCCCCAAGTACGGTATTGTTCCTTGCATTGCTCCCTGTGGAGAAACACAAGTTGATTTGATTTGTTGGATGACTTTAAAAACACACTAAACTAACATAAATAAAAACATTAAGGATGCCACAAAGTCAGAGACCTAATACAATGCATAGTACGACACTGGATAATGCATGTACAAGCACATAGTGCACAGAGTAAACACAGCGAAATGTAGGGTTCATGTAGGTTCATAATACTGGGGACTAATTTTACAGTACATTGCTGTGGTTGCATTGTTTGAAAATATAAAAGCCTGTTTCAATTTCCTTTGAACACGTTGATTTGTCTGGCAATTGTTGCTGTAAACCAGCCTTTGTCTCACCATTTCCTTCTGCAGCAGGAGTCTCTTGTGGGTACGTTTCTGGTGCTCCTTGGCACAGCTTTCCAGACTGGCAAACTTTGAAGTGCCCTCCTGTTGAGGAAGCAGGAATCAATTTTAGCCCTCACCATCATAACCAAAGAATGAATGTTTCCTACAATAAAACAACATCTAGGCACAGGAGATTTGTGCAGAGGACTGGACTAGTAGACACTGAATGATTTCCCATCTGCTAAATATTTCCTCATTCATAACTTTATAACACTAATAAAAAAAATGAGGTAGGTGAAGAAGCTGGAACTCACCCTCATGAGCAGCTCTCTGCTGGTCAGGTAGTTGTTATGGTCTGAGAAAATGTCTGACAGCTCCTCAAATGTCTGCATGCTGTCTCTGTGTCAACCACAGATGTTAATGTTAGATAATGGACACGCAGTAAAAAGAAAGCAGAAAAAAGTGACTGAAATAATCCTGTGATCCTGTGGAGCAACGGTATCTACAGAGTTTAGATAATGGAAACTTACTTGTGCACACAGGCCCACGCCCTTTTCAGCCTGTACAGAGGGTTGGACTGCAGCGCCGACACAATGGCTCGCAGAGAGGAGAAGTTCTTACGTATACGACACTCCTGGAAGGAGACAAATAACATAGGTCAGTCTTAACTTGGCCCATATTTGATCGCTTGTTTATGTGTATTAATATGTGTGTGTGTGTTTCTGCCTACCTGGGCGATGTCTATCCAGCGCTGGATGACCCGTGCTCTGAGGTGCGGTCTGATCTGTCTGCGTTTCAGCACCGTACTGACCACGCAGGCCGCCACGGCATTAAACTGGGTAATGGTGGCGCGGATGGTGGGGGCGCTGTGCTTGTTCTGCTTCTTATCCCTCTGAGACCAGATAGAGCCCAGACAGTGGTGAGGTACCACCTTTTTAAACAGCAGCTAGAACAAAACAACATGGATAGTTGTTATTATAGGAACACTGAGGAAACATTGTGAAAAAACTAGGCGTCTAATTCAACACCAGACACTGTACATTTCTTCATTGCATTAACAACCTGACCAGTACTTCGTGCTGTGCAACCTTTCCCTCCTACACAACAGACCCTGCCAATATACCTCATCCCCTCTCTACCGTTCTTTCCATCTTGTTTCCCCTCCATCACTCCTCTCCTCCTCTTACCGCATCCATGTAAGTCAGTTGCTCGGCTATTAGGTCGGCCTCAAACGACAGGAAGTCCTCCTGGACCTCGATCTCCACTTCCTCTTCCTCCCCCAGGCAGAAGGAACTGTTGCCATGGAAACCAGCTGGAAGCAGCCAAGCAGAATTGATTTGACTCATACTTAAATTTGACATTGAAGAAGAAAAAGGAAATGATGTAGGACTGTAGAGAATGGGAGATACTGTCAAACCACAATTCAATATCAATAGTCTGTGAGTTTGTGAGATTGTATGAAAACTAATAAATAACACTAGACATGCAATTTTCAGTCAGGGTAATAAGTTGGTTATTGTGTGCAAGTACACAAAGTAATTGTGACTTCCCTCTATATCTACATGTCAGATTGTTGTTCAGACAGTTACCATCAGTATCATCAATGTTAGCCTGACTCTGCAGCTGTTCCAGCAGACCCTGTGCCCGTCTGAGGGGCTCTGAACCTGGCAGGGCCCTCTGCAGGTACTCCATCAGCCTGCGGAGGCAGGGGTAGTCTGGGGGCTCCTGGAAGTCTTCTGGACACTGGTCCAGCCAGGCACGCAGGATGGAGGCCAAGGCACTGGGAGAAGGAGGGGGAAAGAGAGAGAGGTAAAGCAGGAGACAATTTATGAGAGTTAAGAGCCCTGGCACTGATAAAAGGATAAATGTGGTGAGACGAGTCAGGCTCTCCCAGATGTATAGTGCTGAAAGTTGTAATAAAATGTTATCTAGAGTGAAGTGTCCATATGGAATCGATGGAGATGTATGTGTAAACAAAGGGGCAAGGGAAGAGTAAAGGTCTGGAAGTCTAAGATCTTACTTTTTGATGGCTCCTTTGCTTCCGGAGCCTTGACATCTGTTCGCGTCTCGTTCATTTTCCTCCACACTTCCATACCTGCAATAGAGAATGAGAACATATTTCCAACAACTGCAACTTCAAATGCGATAATGTCAAAAACATTATTTTGCCCCAACATTAACTGAAGAATACAACACGTCTCTCCAACCCTACCTGTCCAGCAGCAGCTGCAGCACAGTCTGTGTGCTGGCAAAAGCTCTGTAAGTGGACAGGAAGATGGAGGTGTAGGTGAGGTCGTTGTCTCCAAATGCCGTCAATAACGTCTCCACCAGACGCTCCAGTGTCCCAGCACGGATACTCCGGATCTTGCAGGTCTCCAGCTGGCTCACCGTGTGGCCGGGAGGCAGACGGTCCCCATCCGCCTGGACAAACACAATCAGACAGACTTTTTTTACACTGCTGAACTGGTGTGAACTGGACTGAGCTGTACTATAACATATTGTAATGGCTTCGCTGGGGGTTGCATTGTCTTTACCGAACTAGTGAACTGTATAGTGCTGGCCTTTTTAATCTTCCATAGTCAGTGACAGAACTTCATCTTAAGAAATGGATAAAGTTGGACACTGGAGTACAGGTAAGCGCCAAACTGAAAAAAGGCAAGAAAGAGAATGGAACAAATGAGGGGAACAGGAAAAGAGACAGAGGGGGAGAACGGGGAAGGACAAACGTGCCCTATATTTAATTCCTTTTGAAGCAGATGTGTCCTACCATTGTGTCTACGGGGAGAGAGAATGAGTGGTTACAAAAAGGCAGCGAGAGAAACAGAAGAGTGGGCAGAGACAGAGGGAGAGAGAAGCAGAGAAAGAGAGAGACCTTGCCGCAGTTAGCACGCTACAACAGGAAACGCTCCAATCTGCTTTTAATCACAGCGTGCCCCTCCTCCACCCGTCCCTCCTCTGGCTGAGACGGACAGAAAGGAGGACAGCCGAGCCGAGTTCTCCCACCGCTTTTCTGATAACAACTCGGTCCACACAAGAAATCCGCTGACTTCACTAATCACTATGAGGTGACATACTGCACGGTGCTATGCATGTTAGATGTGCACGCAGACAGGAGAAAGACTAGCTAACCCACCACTGCTATCTTACAGTTCACTATACATTACCAATATGCTGACACACACACACTGTAAACAACATATCAATGCAGTTGCACTTTTGTCGACTGTTCTCTGACAACTTACTAGTCATCGTAAATACGCTGACTCTCTATTCTACTCTACTCAATAGAGAGTACTGTATAAAATACCCACATTGTTTTAATTAGCACTGATACAATGTGAGCAGTTGGCAACCAATGCTGCGGCCAGTACAGTCTTGGTTAAGTAAAGCCTCAGTGAGGTACAGAGGGCTGTTGCTGCCATCTATTACTTCCTTTAATGAGCCAATCTCAGCCCCTCGTGTCGCAACAGGGACACAAACAACATCCCGCTTTTTTTCTTGGAGGCAAGGGAAAGACCAGCCGTGTTTTTTAACCTCTTCCATACATCCCAATGGTAATTTTTGCAATGACGTGTTCACGCATGTACTGTAAGTTTGCAAACAAACTAAACTAGATTCCTGAAGCTATTACTGAACGGACAAGGAAAAGATGACGCCCGTAATTTGTGGTAAACAAATCTTGTTGTGGTGATATATACACACATAGGTGAAGCTAACGGAGGAAACACATGCAACAGACAATGCCTTGTATGCTCTGAAAACTCAAGAAAAGTCTTTTAATCGCCCTTCTTGCTATACTAGCGATTCATAAAACATTGCTATTACAGGAGAATGAGAGTTTTGTTGGCAGTCAGGAAAGTCAGGAAATCACATGCTTTGGCTAAACAGTCCAGCTCTGGTGAAACAGTTGATTTTCAGCAGCCAGCTCAGGGTGTTGTCTAAACTGGGAGAATTATAGCGCAAATGTTAAAACAACAGCCCTTGTGGAGCACAATGCTGAGAGACGCCCCACAGCTGTGTAGTGAAGTGAAGTAGCAGCCTGCTTCAAACAATAGAGTTTAGCTGACGGCACATCACAACAAGCCAGATCTCTGGTGATTGTCCGGCAGCAATAATACCACGCGTGTCCTTTCAGTGGTACTATGCACTGAAATGTCTTCTTTCTGATGCCTGCAGTAAACTCATAAACGTGCATTTGGTGGTCATCATGTTACACAACTACGTAACTTTATACTATCTGCAGCTTGCAATTTCTGAGAGAAAGACTGAGTCTGCTTCCCTTGGAATAAAATCCACACTGCTCTTTTTTTTCACCTCTCAACAGGTAGAGTGTGGAAAAGGCATCAAGGTCCTAAGGATAATTCACTTTGCAGTGGAGTGAGTACTAGCCCTGTCTCCTGAACTGCGTCAACTGTGATTCTATCGACGTGAGAGATCAGAGGGGCTTACTCACCCCCAGCCATCTTGCTCCCTTGTTGGCGGCCTGCTGGATCTGAACCCTCTTCAGCGTCACATTGTAGATGGCCCCCTCCTCCACTTCCTCCCCCCAGTCCTGCACCGAGCTCTGCATGGAGGGAATAACAGTGAAGCCGTTAGAGAGATAGAAGAGAGGAGAGGATCAACTGGATAAGAGATGCTAGTAAAACTCTGGGAAAACAGATGTGCTGTTAGAAGAAGAGAAGAAGTGAGGACTTTCAAGTTACCTGCTACAACAAGTGTCAATTTGAAGTCAAGATAGTTTAACAGAATGGATAGTAGGAAATAAATCTTGCCCTCTTGATGAAAAAAAAGCGGAAGGAAGAGCAAGAGAAATACACACAGGCACACACAACACTCACTAACACAAACTAGGAAGAGGAGACTGAAGTGCAGTAAAGCAACAAGAATGATTGCCTTTTCCAACCCCCACGCCAGC
Source organism: Monocentris japonica (assembly GCA_900323365.1). Classification (NCBI taxonomy): domain Eukaryota; kingdom Metazoa; phylum Chordata; class Actinopteri; order Trachichthyiformes; family Monocentridae; genus Monocentris; species Monocentris japonica. Next base: position 22,620 of record OOFE01046289.1, read on the forward strand.
AGCTAGCCAGGCTTCCTTCTCTCTCTCCCTTTCTCTCCCCCCTTCTCACTCCCTGTCTCTCCATCTCATTCACTGTGTCCCTGTCTCTCTCTCTCTCTCTCTCTCTCTCGATCATTCTTACAGAACTGAGGTCAGCCCTGGACTGCTTTACTGGAGCTCGGAAGAGCTGGAGATGAGGGCCTGAAGGGATGTGGGCTCTCAAGCAAACCCTAACATAACAAAACAACTGAGACGTGCGTCTGTCTTTCTGACTGTTAATATGTGTTTCAGTCTGCCTGTCTACCGGATCGATTTACAAACCAAGAGACCTTGATACCAAATCTGTGGCTTTATACAAACCGAGAGAAAACGATACTCCAATATAAACACACTTAAGGATCAAATCATTAAACTGCATGTATGCATCTTGCAGGCATGGACACATATGCATTGTGTCTGTCTCTGGTAGTAAATCACTATACTGACAAACTACTGAGCACATGAACAAAAAGAGAGAGCAGAGTGAAATGGAAAAAATCTGCTCAGCCAAGGAGTAACAGAGCCAGGGATCCACACAGAGGGCTGTGATAACAGAAGAGAGCGTATAGAGAGTGACAGAGACAGATAGAGAGAGTTAGCCAACTCTAAATACAGCATGCACCATGGCCAAGTCCACACACACACACACACACACGGGCAACAGCCAAGATCACTCTCACTTGTCCCCACTTTACCCATTTAAACAGTTCAATGTGCAAAGTCCACTTTCTCCCCAAACAGAAAAGATGCCAGCTGGGGGTCAAGGGTCAGAACCGCCGCTAACAGGCTCAATGGCGAGTCCCAAAGGCCAGTGGCACTCAGCCATGGCTGGGGCTGCCGCGGAGGGATGTTTGGGTTTGAACGAAAACACCTCGTGCAGAAACCCTCCCCAAACAATCACATGTGGAGAGAAACACCAAGAAAGAAAAGAGAGAAAGAGGAGATGGGGGGCCCCTTACCATAGAGAGAGGAGTTTAACAGACTCTGACAGATAAAACCAGCCAGCATGTCTGTGTTTCCCATCCGTTTCCTGTACAGTACTGCCTGTCTGTCTCTTTACCTACATGTCTACCTCCCAGTCGTCCCAGCCATCTGCTTGCCTGTTCCCCTATGCTGTTCACCTACCTGCCTCTCTGTCAGAAAAATCTGTCTAACTGCCCGTCTCTATGCTTCTCTCCCTTCGCTGGCTGCTGGCTGCCGGCTGGCTGGCCCAGAGACAGATAAATACATCAGTCCATGAGTCATGCACTCCACACTCCCAAAACAATAGCGGGAGGTCTCTCTGCTGGCCGGCCCGGGCTGCTGAGTTCACAGTCTGCACACAGAGCTCGCTTTTTGTCAGCCAGAGAGATGTTTTTCAGAGCAGGATTTTAAAAGCTCTGGTCGCTTTGTGTACCAAGTTTGGGGCTTATGGTGAACCAAAGGCCCTG
>OOFE01046290.1:0-11981 GCA_900323365.1 Monocentris japonica
TACTAACACATAGTCACTCTGGCTGGTTGTGTAAGATAGATACAATATTAGCGTACAACTATATAATGCTGTTATGTGAAAACCTTGAGAGAATTCTGCAAACCATATGAAACCCTTTCAAAACCCCATTGGATGACCTCAGAAATGCATGGTGGTCAAGCTAAATACAAGTTCCTGAAAAGCCGACATTTCGGAGATACAAGGTTTTCAACCGACAGCGACAATATGTAAACGTAGAAGCAAATTCGTCATTTTTTTTTTTTCTCCTTTTATTTTTAAATGAGCTTTCAGAAAACCGCTGACATGATGTGCTTTACAAAAGAAGCAGAGCGTGAGAGACGGAGAGAAACCAGAAAACACAAACGATCACTATCACTGCAGAGCCATCGATCGTACTCCTGGGCAAAATGTTTGTATTGTACAAGAGTCAAGTCACTGAAACCTCCTCAGATAATTGGCTGGGTCTCCCTGACCAGCCACTCCAGCGCTTCCTTCCTGCCCTGCTTCTCCAGCTCCGCTCCGACGACCTCTCGGCATTGCCTGTGGTACTCGTTCACCCAATCCCGCTGAAGGACGAGAAGAAAGTCAAGTGCCATCAAAGCATGAACAGAACTGTGACGACGGCTTTGAGAGTGTAGAATATAGTAGTTGGGAATGTCATCCAACATCATAAAAGGTCATCTGTTTGTATTTCTCACTATATTTCATGTAACTCAACCACCGAATGCTATCTACGATGTCACAGAATGTGAAGTAGGCTACATTTGATAGTTTTACTTGGAGCAATAAGTTTACACAATTTCTAATAAAATAAATGTTTTTGAGTGCATGTGGTTATGCCTTTGATTGGGGAAACGCCTCACCTCTTTCTGAGTGAGCAGCTCTGTGCTCATCATCTTGACCTGGATAGGGACCAGGGTGAGGGGCTCAAACGTCAGACTGCCTCTATTTCTGTAGTTGTACTGGAGACACACACCAGGGAACAAAAACATGACTGCTTTGCCTTAAAATGTTCCTCGTTACTTTTAGATTTTCTCAGTAAGAAGCACAATTTTACCCAAGTGATAATGGGCACAGGTATGATGTGCAGCAAAGTACCAACCGCATCACCCAATAATGACCAATTTACCAAAGTGTATTGTTTAAAAAGTTTTCAAGTAGTGTATTTACTTAAGTATAAAAAAACAGGAGAAATCAATAAAGATTTCTAACTAACTAACCAGGTTGACTATCTGTTCTATCATTTTCACTTTACACTTGGTTTCCTGTAGTTACGCTGCAATAACATGAAAGGAGAACAACCAGTCAAAGGGCTTACTTTGGATTTAGCCGGCACGACGAGGACCACATTTTCAATTCTAATGCCAAAAGATCCATCCTCGTAGAACCCAGGTTCTAGAAAAATAGACAAGCAACATGAAAAACACAGAAAAAGAGAAAGATAATTGTTAATTGATAATTGAGTATCACTTCCTCTCAGGGTGAGTCCCCTTCCCAATCTCCAACTCCTGTCTTTGCCAGCGTGATAGACGGCCAGTCAAACCAAAACAAAAGCTTGCACATGATTTGTACTATATTGATGTCCAAAAGAAATAGATGCAGCCTCTCGTGTTCACTCCTGCAGTGCAGCCCAAAGGCTATTTTCACCACTACCCCGTGCCGTACCGTCGCTGACGATCATGCCGGCCTCCAGGGGCTCATCGGCGAAGGTCTTGTAGCTGATGCCACAGGGCCCCTCGTGGACGTTGAGGAAGCAGCCCACGCCATGGCCCGTACCGTGGAGGTAGTCCAGCCCCGACTCCCACAGGGCTGCACGGGCAAACGAGTCCAAAAGGTGACCTGGGGAGAGGAGGAAGGAGAGAGTAGGAATACACACTCACTCAGTAAAAAGTGACCACTTGGCTTTTGGTGCGGCAAAATTATTTGAGTTATTTTTGCCTCCAATGCAATGAAACAGACAGGACAGGGTTCAGGCTGTGTCCATCTAGCCGGCAAATGTGATATCTCAGACACCACGAGACCCATATTGATGATTTTGGAGAGATGATGCATCCTGTTTCTGACTGGCCAAAGGGGTGCCTGGCTTGTTTTTGTCTGGGATTTAGGAAAAGTACTCTTTTCAAGAAAAAACAGGAAAGAAATATATTTGAAGGAATATATTTTAAACAGAAAGAAACATGTAGGAGTTTTGAAAAGTATCCATGTCCCTTGTTTCAACCGTTTATGAGAACTGAACGTCCTTCGTAAAATCTATGATCCATGTGACCCAATTGCACGTCCCAGTTTTGGCTTTGACACCTCAAAGATTACATGACTGACTGATATAAAGAGGATAATGGTAAAGTTGACGTACCTTTGGTTCCGTTGGGGAACACAGCAGCACTGACTGCTATGTGGCCCTGCAGCACATAGGTAAAGCACTCCTAGTGAAGAAATACAAACCAGGGTTCAATTCACTTAATGCAACATGAAACTGCAATTCACGCAATAATGACAAAGCCTTGATTCTCAATCATTTCTTTGCATGCTGGGTATAAAGATTTTTTGGAAAAGGTTGGACTGATGTAATTCAATTGACCCTGATGGAAATTACAGACAGCTAGACCTCAACGATTCACTCAAATATATAATGTACCTTCTCAAAAGCAGAGGGCGTCCCAAAGTGCATGGTGCGGGTGACGTCTGTGGTTCCATCACTGCCAAAGACACCAAACATTGCTTAAAAATAGAACATCGCTATTTTGTCAGTGGTTATTTATTGGACTGTCGGGGAGAGTGAAATGATGTGGCGTAATCCCATAAAACAGTCCTTATTGTTTACAGGTAGGAAGGTAGTGAGTGGGACAATTCTTAACTGATTGAGATGTCTGGATCGAGACTGAAGAAATCATAAATAAAGGAATCACAAACTGAAAAAAAAAAAAGCATAAATGTGTCTGCTGTGCACGACGCTTATCTTACGTGTACTGAGCTCCAGAGTCAATCAGGTAAACTTCGTTCAGAGAGAGGGTTCTGTTGGTTTCAGGCAGGGGTCTGCAGGAAACAGACAAGAGGTATGAAGAAGGACGGTGACAAGTCAAGTCATCGCTAACAGACCCAAGTTAAATAGGATTTGTTTCAACCGGTTTAGCACCAGATGAGTGGGCTGTGAGAGACATTGCCATATTGTCTATTATTTATTTTATTGTTAAATTTATTCTTATTTCTTGTAGTAGTTTTAGCCCCCCCCGTTTCCTTTTCAACTCTTAGCATAGTGATCGAGTCAACCACTGCACATTTCACTGCACTTTTGTATCACTATAACTGTGCATGTGACAAATAAACCTTTGAACTTGAGAGTGAGAGTCAATTTAGCATACTTTGACTGAATCTGATTTGAGGTCTGTTTGATCAACTGACTCACCTGTAATGTATGATTGCTCCATTTGGACCAACACTGGAGATTGTGGGGAAACTGAGGCCAACAAAATCCTTCTGTTGACTGAAAAAGACGCAGAATCTCTCAGAAAAGGATCACACAAGGTGTCTGCAGATTTATTAATAATAATAATAATAATAACAACTTTATATAAAGAGTACTTTTCAAAACAAAGATACAAAGTGCTTCACAGAGACATGGAGGTAAAGCAGAGGTAAGAAAAATAGAAAGGCAAAAAAAACAATTAGAACCAAGCTGAAAAAAGTAGAGCCAAATTTTAAAACGGAATGGAGAAAACTCAGCTGAAGACATTTTTAAGGGCCTGCAGACACCATGACACAGTGCTTCACTTTTATGTCCAGTAGAGGGCGATATAACCCTAACCCTAACCCAGACAAAAGGGGAAAACAAAAAGAAATCCCCACCTACGCAGCTCCTCAGCCTTATCGGCAGCAGAGATCTCAGTCACCGTGCCTTTTGGAATCTATAAAATGATTAAACACAATAGACGGTAAAACACTTTTGTTTTTGAAACAGTATGGCCCATGAGCCTGTGGGGGCAGAGGGAGTGTTAAAATACCTCCTTTTCCAACCAAGCAAAGAGTTCACAAAGGGCAACTGCATCCTTGATCTGTTGATGAGAAAAACAGGAGGTTTGTATGACATTTTCCATGAGGGACAGTTTAAGGAAGATTTCATAACCTCAATAATCAGATAGGAGGCTTATAATACAGATTTTAAAGAGGTTCAAAGGTACTTACATGGGCCATTTTCATGCCTTGGATCTCGGTGGCGTTCTTGACAGCCTTGGCGAGGCAGAGCGGAGTGTAGGGGATAGGGGACCTGTGGACCTGGAAAACATGAGAAGGAAACTTTTACATTTTACATCGACAATTTCCAAAATCAGCAATGTTATAAGCAACTAACAGTAACAGCTGTCAAAGCCCCAATATTCCTGTATCCCTTGACAAATGGCATATGAACTACTGATGTTTTCATAGGAGGCCATTCTACTGAAAAGAATGAGCTGAAAACTGTTACGGACCCTAATTGGTGAGGTCCGTGTTTTGAACCACCACTGAAGCATCGGCACCTGGACCTCATTCCCAATCATCACCAGCATAAAAGCCAGGATGAAGCTCCAGTCCAGGCCCCTGATGGCCACTCACACAGCCGCAAAGCAGTTCTGGTGTGCTTTGGCATTTCTGTTGAGCATTCTGTGTATAGCTACAGGCTCTAGTGTTTTCATGATTGCTGACCTGCTGAGACGAGGCATTATTGTTGGAGCTCAGTAGGGGTGTGTGCTGCCAGTTTGTTTGGATCCCTTCTTTCTTGTGTTTTGTTCTGCTTAGGAAGCCTAGATCTATATTTTGACTTATCCTAGGCTTAGTATTTTTCTTTTCTGAGCAGGGTGGGGTTTTTGTTCATTACTTTGGGCTTGACTCACCCCGAAGGTTAGTTGCTCCTGTTTTTGTTTGGTTATCCTGTGTACAATTAATACCTTCGTTTATGCTCACTTAATCACCTTGTCCTTGTCGACATCGTTGGTCAGCATTTGTGCTACTCCTCTCTGACCCCAGACAGACTTACGGGGACGTAACAAAACCTATTCACTGGTTCTGCCGACTGGATTTGGGTTAAGGGTTTGGAGCAGTTCATTCAAAATCTGGAGCATTTACTCCTTTTAGTACGGAGTGAGAGTGCACACCATCTACTGGAAAATACCCCAAAACACAAGGATTTGTGGGTATAGGGAAATGGATGTTGGCCTCTGACAGCCAGCAGTTCCTCATGCTTGGAAAGTCCAGCATAACAAAATGAACAGGGGGCAAACTGAAGTCTTGTGATGGAAAGTATTATGCTTGTAAGCTAAACAGCTGCGTTAAAGGTTAATGCGTTAAAATGTTGCTTGACGTTAAGTATAGCAGCCGGTGGAAAACTACTGAGCTGAGAGGTGTGCGTTTCCTCTTTATGACGTCCAAATGTAACCCTTTGCAAAAGATGTTTTTGTTATTTTTTTTATTTTTTTTTTTTATCATATACTAAAACTACTGAGTGCACAGACACTTCCTCCTGTTGAACGTCAACAGGTGCGTTGAAACGAGATGCTCCAAAGACAACGCTCCCTCTTCTTTGAAGGAGCGTACAGAGATAACTATAACGAGGTGAGAAACAGAAACAACCTGTGAGGCGCTGCGGGTCAAGATAAGACCGTCCACCGACTGCAGCTACGCACCTGCATGTATGAATGTGATGCATGGACTGTGTTGTGTAGCTTATTCTGCTTACACATGGGTGTGTGTAGTTTTGGCTCTGCTTGCAAGTATTGATGACATACTGTGTTAGCTTCACTGAGCTGCTCTCACCAACTAGACTAAGTGCAATTAAGATTATAATTGGCGACAGTCTCAGCCCAGGATCATAATCTTCTTCATTTCCTGTTGTGCAAACAAGTCCATCTGGCTTTAAACTCTCCACTATGGTTCGTCCAAAGACGACAAAGCTTTTAATGCTTTGTCTGTGGTTGCACTCCCTCACCTTGGGGATGACCTGTGTGAGGGCGCAACTAGCCTTGTCACAGATCCACACTTTGTCCTTGCGGCCGAGGGAGGCGCAGATGGCCTGAAGCTCTGTGTAGACCGACTCGTAGGGGAACGTCTGGATGCTTAGCTCAGGCTTGCTGGGGGAGTCCAGCTGCAGGTGGTCCCTCACAGCCGGATCAGCCAGCCGCTTCACGTCCACAAACAGCCTGGAGAGGAGGAGGGGAGGTCAGGGATGGAGGGAAATGGGTTGATTCTGGTCTGGGTAGCGATGTATGTGTGTGAAATGCACTGTTAACTCATAGGATGTATTGCACTGTCTGCTGTCATAGGGACAATAGTCTGTACTTTCATTATTGTATGTTGCGGTTCAAGTGAGTTACAACTCAATGTCACCATTTATTCCCTAGTGCTGGGGGAACGATGTGGCACTGATCGAGCCAATATGCTGTAGAGGTGAATCTTCCTCCTTTTACCTTATTGTGTTCATCCCCACAATAGAGTATGCAAAGAACACCGGGTTGTACTCGATGTCGGAGCCGCGGAGGTTGAAAAGCCCTGGAAAAAGGAAACGACACAACAATCAAAAGTTCATGAGTCTGAAAACTGAGATGCCCGCCATCTGAACACTGTGATATCTACTCTAACAAAATGATTGCCAGCAAGAAAGTAAAAGTGCATTGGTACTGTTACTGAAATAATTTGATGTATGTATAATCTGGAATTTATACATTTTGAATTTCAATAGAAAAATCAACATCAGGTAAAAAAGTTGAAGTAAACCTTTGAATTCATGTGCCATGTTTTCTCTATAAAATCACCAATGATGCATTCCAAAAAAAAACTAAATATTTTCTTTTTCTCAAAAAGGGGAGGGGCAGGTGACTAAACTTAAGTACATTTTTTGTTGGAAAGCATAGAGGGAGCCAGACAGGGAGACAAACGTCAGGGGAGACAAATGTGAGTCAGCGTGACCACTTGACGATCAATAGGCACAATGTTGCCCTTTCTGATTCCCCTTGGGGTCAGCCATGCTAAAAAGGTACACACTGATTGTACTGAAACCAAATGGTGCTTGGAAAAAAAAAAAAAAAAAAAAACACAATTTCAATTCTATGTTCAATTAACTGTAAAATCTTGTGGTAAAGTGGTAACCTGCCAAATCCTCTTTTTATTTTGATGACATGTCTGTTCACCCATGGCTGCTCACGCTAACTACCCAGTTCTTCTTCTATTTATTCTAAACAAATCGCTGCTGCTGGAAAGGTAAATCGCATCACTTCCTGTTCTTCAGAGGATTTTTGAGACCTGAGAACTGGGTACAGGTTTAATCAGTACTGTGTGTTTTATCTATCTGCTAGAGAGAGGAGCAAAATGGACACTTATTTATATGAAAACGTTGCTCTTACTTTAAATCTTATTTTCAGCGTACAGATTAATAGACATATCAAAGGCAGCTGAGATGGTAAATAATGGATCGTGACAACAGACTATAGAGCGTAGCAGCAACTGTAGCTATCAAACTATCAAATCATTTTACAATGACATACTTTGAAAATAGTACACAAAGTACTTTTAAATCCATTTCAAAAATGTCTCATCTGAAACCTCAGTACAAACTGTTTGGTGTTAAATATCACTATTATTATTATTAGACTCTCACTCTCCTCATCCCCTGTAGATGCCTGAGTAAATCCCTTCAATTTAAATCCCACTGGAACCCTCTTCTCTAAATGTGACCTGATGGCAATCAAAATCAACGTTACTCTAATTAACACAAACTCTCAGGACAAACAATCAGCCACAAGAGCTCCCATTAAGCCAGGTTAACAAGGTGCTTCAGCAGGCACTCTGAGGGACACCCGTGCAGCCCGGGGTCCTTGGATCGTGATCAGGTATCAACCCGGACTTATGTAACAGTGGTGGCCAAGTGGGTGGGGCAGCAGCTTTCTGATAGGCAATCACACAACTTATTTTCACAGAGCAATAACTAAAAGCGACCTTTGTATAGTTTGTATAAACAAACTTTGAAAGTTTTGGACAAAAAGCCAGCAAGGTATGATCACTGTCACACTACTTTACCTTTGACAATTTTGTTTTTCTAGCAAATACCAGTTTATTGTACAAAATAATCCATAACCTTGCTCCCACACCACTGAAAGAAGTCATATTTTTTTTTTGTTTACAAAAACAAATTTGCTTTTTTTTGTTAAAGCTATCGACTCTTGGAATACAATACCCAGCAACATAAGACAATCCTCCACGTTCACTAGCTTCAGATCACAGCTCAAATTATGGTTAAAAGCAAATCGATCATGTGAACACTGACCCATTATTGTTGTATTTAAGTGCTGCTCTAAGTGAAGCCTACTGTGACCGGCTCTGTACATCAATTACACCAATCACTATTCCTGAAATATCAACCATACATGCAATCTCGTCCAGCGCCGTGGCAACAAACCAGGTGATTTTCCTCTCTGTCATCTTGGCTCGCAGCGCTGTGATCTTGTCTTGCCAGGACATACCTATCGGGTATGAGGAAAGCACCGCTCATCAGCACAGCATGGCATTAACCGTGTTACAGAGGAATTCATTTTTCACAAAAAACTCACGGATCTACAATTACAGTGGTCTACAACCTATATTCTATCAAACCTGGTAAAGAGATAAAGTCTAACTAAACATGTATTGATCATATAGAGCAAAGGAACATAGATGTATCACATTGCAACCGCCTGTAGAGTCAAGGTGCAACCAAAACCATAAGAAATATAATCCAGATAAGAGGCAGTACAGTTAAAGAAATCTTAATTCAGCGAGAATAAAAATATGATGCTTTGACCCTCAAAGGCCAAATATAATCTCATTTTTATAGTATTTCATAACAGTTTTGATCCAGTGGTGCACTGACCGGTATACTGTAATCCCAAGGTGATGAGCTGGGTGCTGGGTCTCGCAGGGCGGTCCTCCCACACTGCATCGATCAGGTTGTCCTGCACGGCCACCAGAGTGTGGCCTGCACTGGTCAGGGCCTTCGACATATTCTTCCACTGGTCTGAGACATTAGAGCTAATGTCAAGATACATAGATACACGATATGGCTAAAAGTCAGTGGACACCTGGCCATCACACCTATATGAGCTTGCTGGACATCCCCTTCTAAAACCATGGGCATTAATATGGAGTTGGACCCCCTTTACGGCTATAACAGCCGCCACTCTTCTGGGAAGGCTTTCCACAAGCTTTTGGAGTGTGTCTGTGGGAATTTGTGCCCATTCAGCCAAAAGAGCATTTGTGAGGTCAGGCAGTGATGTTGGACGAGAAGGCCTGGCTCGCAATCGGCGTTGTAATTCCTCCCAAAGGTGTTCAATGGGATTGAGTGCTTTACACCACTAGCATTGCGCGTGGTGATGTGAGGCTTGCGTGCAGCTGCTCGGCCATGGAAACCCATTTCATGAAGCTCCCGACGCACAGCTCTTGTGCTGATGTTGCTTCCAGAGGCAGTTTGGACATCTGTAGTGAGTGCTGCAACAGATGAGTGGCGATTTTTACGTGCTACACGCTTCAGCACTCGTTGGCCCCGCTCTGTGAGATTGCGTGGTCTACCACTTTGTGGCTGAGCTGTTGTTGCTCCTAGGCGCTTCCACTTCACAATAATAGCACTTACAGTTGACCGGGGCACATCTAGTAGGGCAGAAATTTCATGAACTGACTTGTGGCAAAGGTGGCATCCTATGACAGTGCCACGTTTAAAGTCACTGAGCTCTTTACGTCCCATTCTAAATGTTTGTCTGTGGAGAGTTCATGGCTATGTGCTGGATTTTATGCACCTGTTAGCAATGGGTGTGGGTGAAACACCTGAACTCAATAGTTAGTAGGGGTGTACTTGGAAGAAGACACCATTATTGCAATCTTTACTAGACTGATGGTAGATGTGTAAGTAAGGAGGTTCAACGGAGGTTCAATTCCCTGATGGGGTGGCAAACTGCAGGAAGAAGTGCACTTTTTTGGGTGGTGGCAAGGTGGCCTAGTAGTTAGAGAGAGACGGTCCTTCAACCTGACGACCTGGGTTCAAGCCTGGGTAAGCATGGCAAGCAATCACCCTACTGAAGTGTCCCTGAGCGAGACACTGAATCCCTACCAGCTCTAGGGTGGCTGTTCTGTAGCTGTGACCTCTGACCTCCCTGGAGGGGGTCAAGAGAAAAGAGAATATCCTCATCGGGATCAATAAAGCATCATATTATTAATTAATTTGAGTGTAATTGTTGGTAGGTATCAGTATATCTTCAGGTTTCAGAAAGCCACTTGTTAAGACCTTTTTAATGCTACCTGGACGTTTAGAAATGTAAGACCCATTAAATCTAAGACTAATAAAAAAGTAAAATAAATAAAGCTATAATAACTATAATAACATTTTCCAGAATTTCCCCCCCGTGATCTATCTATAGCAAATTAAAGTTCTGAAACTTCAAACAGGCAATCTAAGGAAAAGGATGACAAGATAAACTGTCTGGTGTTGTACTGTCTGCCCCGGCTGTGTAGTGCTGAACAGGGTGATCCATGGGACTAGTACTGGGACGGGTATGGTGCTACGACCCACCAGCAGCTATGATCCAAGGGTCCACTCCCACTTTGGAGTTCTCCGGGAGGACACTGATCAGCCAGTCCTCCTGAATGGGCGTCTCCTTCAGACCTGCAAGTGACACACAGAGTGAACACTAAGGGAGGTAGACACACACACACGCCTGACTCACACTGCTGTCGTACAAAAAAAAAAAACAGTTGGCATAGGGCGTAGTTGGCGACATCAGGTCTTGTTTTCCTACCTCCAGAAGAAGCTGTTTGCTGCCATTCATTTTTGTACAATATAAAAAACAACCGATCACATCAAACATGAAGGCTTCACTTGGTTTCATTGTCCATGTTGGGTGTTTTTGTCATCTTACACTCTGCTTACTTTACTGTCACATCCATGTTCATTGCACCTATGACACATCTGTGCTCCTTCAAGTTGTGCCAACAGAAACTAAACAAACTGAAAAATGAGCTAAGGGCTATCACTCAACGTTTGCCAATCCTTTCAGACATTTGTTTTTCTTCTTCTCAAACTAGGTGAAACTCTTTCTGATACAAAGTCTAGCTGTGTTTCAGGTCTAAACATCAGTGCTTCGATAGCATTTGGATGCTATAGAAACTAACTAAATTGTCTGTGGGGAGTGAAGTACATCTAAAAACATTAGACTGTGTATTGTCACTTCCTGCTAGAGTTACTATACTACTATACTACAGAGTTACTATGGAGTCTGAGGAGTCTTTCTGTCATGCAAGTCCAACAATTTAAGAATTTACGTCTACACACCCATAAATTTCCACGATACTTGAAAAAACACAGATTGTGGTTTAGCAATCGACAAAAAAGACAAAACAATTGACACAAATATGCTTTTAAATCACATCAATAAGTAGTGGAAGATGTATTTCCATATGTAACTCAGACTATGCAGCAGGATGATGGACCTCACCCATCTTCATGAGGGTCCAGTTGTTGTCCATCTGCTGGCTGGCTTGGAGGAAATAGCGTCCGTCTGTCCACATGGCAGCATGCTGCTCCGTTACAATGGCCGTACCTACAGAAGAGAACACAACACACACTCAACAGATTAGACTGCGTTGGATTGCTGACGCGTTGTTGGATCCAGCTTGTACAATAGGACGAAAGTGCATGTTTTTCTTTTTTCCCGCCCCTAGAAATTCATGTTAATCAATATTTGTGTGGTGATACACTTGGCAGTTTATTGGACAAAGTAGACTGTTATTGCTCCCAGCAACAGGCAACACAGTAAGACACAGGTTGCTGGTGCCCCGGCGTCTGCCATCAGACCTCTGGAGCTTGTTCAGAAAGCTGCAGCTCGTCTGGTGTTCAACCGCCCCAAGTTCTCCCACACTGCTACCCTTCTCCGTTCTCTACACTGGCTCCCTGTAGCAGCTCGAATCCAGTTCAAGACCCTGGTGCTAGCCTCTAG
>OOFE01046290.1:12486-22704 GCA_900323365.1 Monocentris japonica
CACACACACACACACACACACACACACACACACACACACACACACGCACACACACACACACTACCTGCAGAGCCATTAAATCCACAGATGAATTCACGTCGGCAGTCACATGGTGCAATGTATTCACTCTGAGAGAGAGACAGAGAGAGAGACAGAGAGAGAGAGAGAGAGAGAGAGAGAGAGAGAGAGATCAGCTTCATTAACAATCAGTGTAGAGTGGTCATCAAAAAGTCCGACACTTTAATTACCACCTGTGCCGCCCTTCTCACATCACAATTTGTAGATTTGGAGAGGGGGAAAGGCAGGAACAGCCTTGGGCTACAATTGATTCTGAAGGTCAGACGAGCACATTGTCACTGTGTTTCATGATAAGAGGTGACCCCAGGTACGCACACTAAGTAGCACATGTAGTAGTTGTAGTGGTATGTGTGTGTATGTGTGTGAGATTTCACTTACCTGGTGTGCGTCTCCAGAGGGGACGATGTAGGCCTGTATGGGCTCAGAGAAGTATTTACAATTCCTCATCGCCTGGCGAAGCTGTCTGAGCAGCTCCACTGTGATCTTTGGAGACATGGCCGTGCCTGGGCGGAGGAAGAACAGTGAATAAATATATCAGTAAACTTCATTTGATAAGCCCTTTTTCAGAGTTATAATGTCCTTCGCAATATAAGAGTACCCCATAGGTAAAAAATTAACTTGTCCAAAATTAAACTAGTTGAAACCGCTGTGGATTTGACAAGTGTAGACAAAGTTGCAATGATGACCTGACGGCAATTGTTGGAATTGCTTAAGGCCTGTCCAATCTACTCAATCTCCCAAAACACCAACTGTAACCAACCATCTGAACAATATGCACTGAGACACAACATCAATGTTATTCTAAAGCCCACAGTAATCATCATCAGATTACCTGACTCTAGGAAATCCATGTTGACTTCAAATAACTGGGGCTGAACAGTGACTGACTGAAGTCTACCTGTCTTGTAACATGGAGCTCAAAGTCACAGCCTACACCTGGATCTTTAACCTGCTACGACATGCTGACTAAGCAAAGACCAGAGCCATGGTTAAATTTTAAAAGAATATACTAAAGTGGGCAAGTCTAGTCAGGTGACCCATTTCCCTGCAATGGCTTTAATCAAGCAAAATGTGAGGCGTTTAAAATTTAAAAAAAAGGCTATTCTGAACCTAAATGTGAACTCAATATTAGACAAGCTTATACACACCCGGTAACACCAAACACCCACTGTACCTATTTATTCTTAATTATATTTGTTTTTTAGTTTAATATATTTTTTAATATATCATCATCATCATATTTTTTATATATATATTTTACATCTGTACCTAGCAGTTAAATGTTTATGCTTATGTCTACCTTGTTCAGCTTTGTTGTCCTTGTTTTTGCTGTATGTCTATTCCATGTAAGTTTGTAAGTACAAGAGAACAGTGGAAAAACCGGAGTCAAATTCCTTGTGTGTGCACACATACTTGGCGAATAAGGCTGATTCTGACAAATCAGTGCGGTAACATGGTGTGTTAATAACTTCGAGCCAGCCAATAGCGTTACAGAATTCCTCATCGGTGAGCTCACCCACTGGCTCACGCTCCGCATGCGATTGTTGCTTACAAGTTTGCATCAACAAGGATCCGTCGCTCACATTCAATGTTTACTAGCATAAAATGATCGTTATATAATTGTTATACTGAAGAGGCACTACACAACGTCTGTCGCGGGGTACGGGTGCCCGGACGACATTCTGGGTTCAAATATCGTTGTTTTCTAAAGGCCACGAGCACAAGGACAGTCTCGGTAATTCATTCATTGTGTCGCAGTTTATTTTAGTAGTGGGTGTGGCAGCACGTCGTGTAGCTATTTGAAAAGTTGCTCAATTATTATCCCAATTTTATTTTTTAACCTTTGCACGCGCTTTTGCCGTCGCTTTGATACAACGGACAATAACGTTCGTTACACAAACAGGCGTGGGATGTGGCCAACCGTTTCCCCTCATTTGAAAACAGTCAACAACATGTTTTTGCTCGTTCGCGGCGCCGAGCGACGTTACCGTTTAGCTCACCGAAAAGTTCCCTTACATGCAATGGGTGTAATGTTGTACAAGCATCCAGTCGTTTTACCTTGGAAATGTGATTCTTGCGTTAAAAACACTCTTTTTTACCAGCTGGACCTTGTGTCAATTTACAAAGCAGGACGCTGCCATTTCGTTTCTGGTCACGTGACTGCAGTTTCTTCCAGTAGACGCCGAGGGATCCGGACTCGCCTCCATCCGTTAACTATTAATCCCAACGAAAAATCCCTATAATAATCCTACAGGGATTTATAGTGTGTCAACGGGACTCATTGGTGACTTTATTAAGACTTTATTGTATTTAACTCTGTTTAATCTCATAATTGTATCACTGTGATATTCCTATAGGGCAAGGTTATTATTATTATTACTAAAACTAAGACGAAAACTAGGTGTTAAAAGACATTGTCGTGAACTGAAATAAAAAAACGAGTTTGTTAACAAACTAAAACTGAACCAAAGCTATTTTGCGTACTTCTGTGCTAAAACTAACAAATAAGATAAAAAATCAATGTGAAATGTTTTTAGTTTTCATCTTTTCTATGGGTAGTGTAAAAAAAGAGAATGCATTTTAAGCGGGTAATTTTGATTTATGAATTGAAAAAGTAATGCAAATGAATTTGAAAAAGAATTGATTAATTGATGATTTATTGTTTGTATTACAAATTTCCTGCTGCAAACATATACAAAATACCTGTTATGAACTTCTATCATTAATCCTAAGGGTTAGGGTTAGCCAAAACTAGAACTGAAACTAAATAAAAACTAAACCTAAACTAAACATCTGTAATAAATATATATATATTCACACTGAAAAAGAACTAAAACTAAACTGAAATTGAAGTAAAAATTGAAAACTACATAAAGACAAGAAATAGATGAAAAGAAAAAGATGAAAAATAGAATAACCCTGCTATGGGCACATAGAGTGTGGTTACTGTTACTCAATAATGAATTTATAGTGACATTATTGAACTTTCATGGCACTTTCATTTTCCTTTAATATTCCCAGCTGAATGTATTCCTACGTCATAGTTTTGCTGTAATTTATATATATGTCAAGATTGTTTGGGATTTAAAGCCAGTTAAATGCAGATTTTTCACAATGATTATCCAGACAGGACATACAAATATTATACAATTTTATTATTTATTTATTATGATTATTATTTATTAAGTTAACATGGAAATTTGGGCAGTGCAGTGTGCAAATGCATAAAGAACAACTATTGTAAAATGTACAGAGATACATCCACCCACCTACCAAACAGTCCATATTGATATATTCTGTAAGTAACATCTGTTGTGGAAGAATAAAGTTCCTATACCCTAAACTCACCATTTGCTGTCACAGTTAATCACATGTAGTCCCAAATGACATAATGACATATTTACAACTGCAAACTGAGAAGTATTGGATTGAGAGACACAGTTATCATTATTTTCCTGATAGCAAAGCGGATTCTATGGCCCTCATACACACTTTGTGGGCTACATTTCTTAAACACATTCACAGTTTTATAATATGAGGAGTATCCCCAATGGTGATGCATGGCATGGGGGTTACAGATGAGGCAGGAAGTAGGCTGCAGCAAACACAACGGCAATACGACATCTTCCTGCTACCAGCGGCAGACCTGCATTTCCTGAAGGCATCAAATCATCAAAGTTTTCAACAGGTTAAACATGTACATTTGGCGATATTCCCCTTTTAAAATGTAATAATCCCTGCATGTTACTCCTGTGATCTGGAGCAGTCTAATGAGGGTAGAAACCTCAAAACTATTGCTGCGTTCAGGTGCTCATCATAAACTTGTACGTCCAAGGACCAAAAAGTCCTAAACACGACCTGTTGCAGATTCAAGCGCTTCTGGTTAGAAATAATGGCACAGGTTCCATGCTCTCCACTCCTTAATGTCACATCTCAGTAACTCAGGTCTCATAGAAAATTCTAACTTTCCCAGTAAGCACTATTCAGACTGGTTTAATTTTACTGCGGGAGGTGCTGGGATTGTGTGTATGTGAGTGGGAATGCAGATCAGGACGTTTCCCATCCAGTGTACAAGCAGTAACTTGAGGAAAATCACAGAGATCCTTTATCCCGTATGAATGGTCCTCTGGAATTAAACACATAGCATGTAAAAACCTACAGTACAGAAACGAATCCAGTTGGAATAGGGTTAGTGTTTATTGTTATGGGTGGTTATTTACCACCTTATTGGGCCATTCGTGTGCAATCAGCTCATAATTTCATGTGCAGGCAGCATACAAATCAAACTTGTGATGCCATGTGTGATTTCCTTCAAGTTATAAAATCTGGAGCAGCTCCATAGAGAATGAAGTGGGAAAGATGACAAAGGTGACTGACATTTTTACATTGTGTGGTTCAGAAATGACAATATCACAGTTTAACAATAACTGTCCACAAAATCAATCTTCCCTCAATGGAGCTGCTACAGACTTTATACTCTCGTGGCGTCACAATGCCGAGTCTGGAAGAACGGGTTGATCCCGTTGCTACAATTTGGAAGCGTTGGACCGGTCACATCCAAAATAATTTTTGGTCATGAATTTAAAATCAACCATCAAATCAAACAAACTGCACCAGAAATTGCTCGCTCTTAGAGTTGATTATAAAAGTGTGACTATAACTGATCCTTCAGTTTCTTATTATCTTGGACTGCTGACATCAGGTGATATGCTACCACAATTTGTGAAGTGGGGGGTATCGGAGCCTACAAAAAAATTCCGACGTGAACGCTTTTTCCCAGTCCACAGCTCATATTTACAGTAAATCTGACGCGACTTGAACGCTGCATTGGTCGATTTCTATCTTATTTATTTAACTAGAGAATATTAGTATTTGGGAGAGAGGTTGTCGTAGTAACATACATCGGCCAGACCGTCCAAGACCCCTTTAAATACATCATCAGTCTCACATTCCCTCTATGGACCTGATGTTAAAGTATAGTTAAAGCTATGATCACAAAGCGGTTCATACTTACGAGTGCATGATTCTGACTCTCTGTACAGGCCCATCTGCTCACTAGTTTTGACAGAGTTCAGCTTTTCCTTACTGACGTTGCCTTCAAGAAACAGACAGTGAAGCAATGCTTAAATGCACATTCTCAGACACACTTAATGATTAGTTACACTTGGTCATGAGCTGAGCCTGCAGGTCCTTATGCACGCCTTACAAAATCCACTTATATTCTGTCATCATCTCAAATGAAGGTAAACTTGGTGAGGTAAACTCTTTTTCAGTAATGCTGCAGTAAAGGCACTTCTATGAATGGTTTGTCTGGTATTTGAAGAGTCACCCCCAAAACACTATGTATCCAATCCTAGAAATAAAAACACACACAGCCGATCCCATCCGCAAAAATGTTACAATTTTACAAATAAATGTCCCAAGAGAGCCAGTAACTTCAATTATATTTGATAGTGAGCAGCGCTATTGGTAGATCATTCTTGTTTCCTCCTGTTATTTATTCTTGGTTATACATGCCTCTTGGGTATTCTTGCAATATTAAACTCTTCACTTTGTGGGAGACTTCTCAGGGCATGAAGGGCAGTCCTGTGCTATACTGTGTGAAGCCTCTGTACAGATACTCCTCTGGGACAGAGGGACAGAGGAGAGGGGGGGGGGGCTGAAAATGAGACACACAGACACTCAACTCCAGCGTCAAGTTACTGAGCAATCTTTCAGGTTTTCTGAAGCTTTTCAATTCCCAGAATTGTTCATTGTCCTGGCAAAACCCAAGCCTGACCTTGGGTTTGATTTATGGAGCCCCAGCATATAGACCTGCAAACAGTCCAGTGGATCCTTTTGATTTCACACACAAAAAAACAGAATTGCTCGTGATGTTTCTGGACTCCTGCTATGGAGTTGTCTTTTCTTCATGTCTTAAGAAATAGGGAAGATCTCAATGTTGTATCATTTTTTGACCACCTACATAAAACCACCTCTTCAAGAAACACTACCCTGACCCTTCCTCTTAGCTCTTGTTTATTTGTTTCACTTATTTGTCTCATTTCTTTCAATAAAAAGTAGGTAGCTAACTTATTGACCTTTGACCTTAGCACTGGTTCTGCTCTTAGATGCTTGTTTAGGAAGGAAATGCACTTACAATTTCTGGTGACTAGTAGTTCTCTTGCCTACCTATGTTGAATGCACTTATTGTAAGTCGCTTTGGATAAAAGCGTCTGCTAAATGACTGTAATGTAAAATGTAATGTTTATCTGAAATGTTTCTCCTTTATCTGAAGCTAACATGGATGTGACACATGTAATAGTGATAAGCTCCTACTCTGTAGTTGCTGCCCCCATGTCTTCAATAGGAAAATGCAGCAGGATGTGAAAACTGTTTGAGAAGAAGCCTCACAAAACATCCCTCTCTAATCTCATCTTCTCGTGCATGGAGAGATAAATGACACGTATTTCAGATCATGTGGAGATCTCTAGTTTCAATCACGAGCTTATATGTTGTTGTTTCTCTTGAGTTGAATTTGAGACACAGGTCTTTACTCTCATCTCGGTGTAAAAAACAAATTCTTCCTTCTTCCTTTTTAGATATTTGAATCTCCCGATGACCTTTGTAATATTCTTCTTCTATTCCTTCCGTTTCTATTTGTTCATTGGCACGTCCCTGCCTTTCTAACCTTCAATAGAGAGCGGTGTGGTTTGGCGACAGGGGAAACAGCATTTTTCCTTCTTAAGTGACAGAGAAAGGTAACATCTATGAAAGATAATGCTTGGTCTTGTACTTGTAGCAAATGGCCAATAAAACTCTTGAACTTGAACTTGATGCACACGTGTGTCAATAACAATCTCCACCACCACCATGTTCACACCGCTACACATCTACTTTGTGGTTTCAAGGTTAACATGTTGTCCTGCTGTCGTGAATATGTCACGCACACGACACACGTGTGACACGATATGGCACATGAAAATGACACGTCTTTGTTGAGAGTGTAGTCGGGACGCTTACCCGCCACAAGGAAGGTGACTTTCTGGCACGTTCCGTTTAACTGAGGAGAGCCAGGCAGGATGGTAACTTGTGACATGGACACCTGCAGGACATCAGCAACCCTCCTACGGAAGTCATAGCTGGGGGAAAAAAAAACATCGACCTTAAGACCACAGAGCACAATAATGAACTGTTACTTGTTAATCTTTGTTAGAGGAAAAGCCACCCTCGGATACTCTGGTAGATATCATCAATTCGCTCAATGCATTCCAGGAGTTATTAAAAGCAAAAAAAAAAGAAAAGAAAAGAAGAGACTGTCCAATAAAGCTACTCACTGACGAATGAAAGTAACTGAAATAAGAGATAATAGGTGAATGGAAATCAGCATTGATAGAGATATTGATAGATATTCACTGCTTACAATCAGCAAAACAATGAACAAAAATATTTGTAAGAGAAGAGTTAGTCTCTCTCTCTCTCTCTCTTTTTTTTAAAAAATGTTTTGGCGTCCCATAATTCTCATCTTCTCCATGTTTTTTTTTTTTTTTTTGAAAGCCAGTTTGTAGTTTTTTTGGCGGGGCACCAAGTCAGAGGGTTATACAAGGAATCACATCTGTCCTGCGTTCTTCTCGTCATATGATATCAACAGGAAAAGAAACACAGTTCAACAGATTTCCTTCATGTAGTATAAAAGGTGTTTTACACTCACAAGCTAAAGGAGGAAACGGTGGGGAAGGTCTGGTCTGCTGACGGGGATTCTGGGAGGATGTCAGCACATGCCAAGACGTTGGTTCCGTTCTTCAGCAACAGAGATCTAAAGACAACTAAAACACGGCACAGCTTAAATCATACCCTTTCTTATAAAGACATCCAACATAGACGGAGGTGCTGAATTATTTTCTCTCTCTTAGAAACCATATTCCTATATTTTAGTACATGATTGCTGATACAAAATCACGTGTACGTTCATTTTTTCAGCAGTGGTTTTTCAGCACTGCTACACACTACCGCATTCAGTCACAGTGCCACTGAGAGCTGCCTGGTACAGCTTCAGTCTCCTGCTGTTGGCCAATGAACTGGAGCAGTTTTGGGTTATGTGCATTTGTGCACCAATACTTGACAACAGTTATTGAGAAAGTTAGAGCAGGGCTTGAGGCCACCATGGACCACAATTTGATGAGAGTTTGCCCCAAGAAACACCATCTGAGAAGGTTTATGTTGTTACATACAGTATGTATTTTTACAGAATTACATAACTGTCCATTTTGCAGTTGGGGAGGTAAAAATAATCATCCTTTTTTTTCTCATTCTCTGATGTTTGGGGAGAGAGGTAACAGTGAAATCACCAAACTATTCCTCATTTTGCTGGGGATCTCCCGGAAACCTTTCAAGGACCCCTGGAGGTCCCAAGACCCCAGTTTGGGAAGCACTGATTTGGTGACCAGTCACTTGCCTGCTTTTCTAGCCCTAGGATTATAACCACCCCCTATAATGTTCAGTATAAATAGAGAAGCAATATTATATTCTCTGTTTGGTGCCAAATAACAATTTAGTCTATTTTGGGTTTTTGTTTCATTTCTAGAGGCTGACTCATAATTTGCTTTATTCTGTTGTGTTGTTTTGAAGCAGTGCTGATGGGAGCTTGGTTGGTTAGCTATCTCTCTCCCTCTATCAGTCTGTGATGTACCTGTGTGGTCCCCAGCCAGATCCATGATGGCGTCGCTGTAGAGCTGCCTCTCTGTCAGGCTGACTGGCCTTTGCCTTCCAGTCAGTTCGCCCACCACGCAGTTCAGAGGGTTGTAACGCGAGCAGCTGGAGCTCTGAAGGGGGAATAGAACCAAAAGACTGAATTTCACTTCCGCTGCACCTCGGTAATGGTTGGTGGTTATGGTGGTTGGATAGTCATGTGATCTGTTGTTTAATGGTAAAGTTTATTCTTTAAATAATCCACTCACAAGTCACAGATCTCTTTTTTTTATCTGCGGTGGTTGGCAATTTTGTCTAATTCTGTATGTACAAATTAAAGGGCCGTGACGAGAATCTAGTAGCACAAAATGACCACAATATATCTGCAGGGGTTTGATAAGGTTGTTGATCAATGCTTAGTGATTGCACGGCCAGGTGATGATATTTCTGGCTTTCTAAACTATGGAGGACGGTGCTATGAGAGAGACTTTTCATTCTCAAGCCAAGAGACAAGAAAGTAAATAACAAGTAGTCACCAGTAGTGCTTGATAAAAGTGATAAACCACTTAGTGCCCCTTTTAAAATGTCTACGTTTTCTCCCGAGCCCTTATTTATTACCTCGCACTTTTCTATCATACATGATGATTGTGGGGTTACGGGAAGTTTGTCACTCTGCAGAAGACAATCAGTCAAATGTTCTTTACATTGCTAGGGTGTCTCACATTCCAGAAATGTGACGAGCCAAGCCTGAACTTTGACTTTAGACATTGCACAAATATCTAATGTCAATCAGACGCATGTTTCTGTAACTGTCAGCGTCAGTTAATAAGCAAAGAGGAAGACGAAGAAGAGGGAATGTGGACTCACCGTAGATGTCATGTTGAAGGGGTTGTAGGTGCCTCCCACATTGGAGCACTGGCTGTTGGTGCCCATTCGGTTATCCATGATGAACCAGGAAACCTCGGAAGTCTGTCGGGTGGGGGAGGATATAAATGACCTTGGCCAGTAATAAGACTCTGTGTGTGCGTGTCTGTGTATGGTGCCTTATTTCTTTGTACCTGTGAAAAGCTATGTATCCAATTTCAATTTCAAACACAGACACACAGACAGAGACACACACACACACACACACACACACAGCAATGGATTTCAGACACATTCACACAGTTGCAACATTAGCCTCACTGCAATCTAAGGCAAGGAAATTGGACTTGCTGGTCAACGATAAATATCTGGGAACGACAAGACAATGTGTCAGTATCTGTGTCTTTATGTGTGTGTGTGTGTGTGTGTTTTGTTTCCATCCGTGTGTGTGTGTGTGTGTGCATGTGTGCTTACAGCTCCTCTCGTTGACGATCGAAGGTCCACCTCCAGTGTGACATGTCCGCTGCTCCCATCGGGAAACGTCTGCTGAGACTGAGGAGACGAGAAAATACAAATGGACAACGAGAAAGAGTGATCTGTCTTTCCCTC